>BLSH010517255.1:468786-482284 GCA_018402905.1 Glandirana rugosa | reverse complement strand
GAAACCGGTTAGTCGTCCGCCGGACGACACTCTCGAAACTAACCGATTTCCGTCCCACGGAAATCGGTTAGTGAGATTTTATATTTCTCCCTATCTATCTAGTTAGCTATCTATCTTTTGTATTTTTTTTTCTATTTTTTAACACAGGTTAGAAAGCTACCTAGCTAAACTGCTTGTATTCAGCAACCTAAGCTATCTGTCTAACACCGCCGCCAACACACTACATAGAGCTGCTGTACAAGCGGCTTTATATAGTGTGGGGTGTGGATTGAGGCTGCTGTGCTGTGATTGGCTAAAGGCACCCTGCCTTTAGCCAATCAAAGCTCTCACAGCAGGCCGCCTGCTGATTGGCCAAAGCATGCCGTTTGAAAGCATTATAGGGCACGCAAAGTTGCTGCAAATGCCCCATAATGTTCGGGAAAACCCGAACGATCGAACACCCGATTAAGCTCATCCCTAATGCTGACCTATACACGTCCATAGCCAGGAAGATCTGACTGAGTTCCTCCAGGGCATTGAGTTCCCCCAGCTATCCCCTTCCCAAATCAAATTACTAGAGGCACCCATTACCACTGATTGTATAGAGGAAGCCCTGGCGCACCTTCCCTCCTCCAAGGCTCCCGGGTCGGATGGGTTCCCAATAGAGTTCTACAGGCAATTTGGGAAATCCTCATCCCTAAATTATGTGAACTGCACATCTTCGACTCCTCTACTCTTCCCTCCTCTATGGGTGAGGTCCTTATTGTATTGATACCCAAACCTGGAAAGGACCCCTTATTCCCCGAATCTAATTGATTTCCCTACTGCAATTGGATGTAAAAATTCTAGCCAAAATCCTTGCCCTATGCCTCAATAAAGTGATCCTCAGTCTTATACACCCAGACCAAACCAGGTTCATGCCCAACAAAAACATGGCTTTTAACCTCCATTGCTTATTCTTAAACCTTCAATCCCGCCACAAAGAGATAGTTTCCAGGGTGGTAGTCAGCCTCAATGCCGCTAAGGTATTTGATTGCATAGAATGGAATTATCTCTGGGAATGCATGCGTAGGCTCAGGTTTGGCCCTAAATGTATTAAATGGCCCCAGTTACTTTACCAGGCCCCTACTGCCCAAATTCAGGTTAATGGTAAACGTTCAGACTCCTTCCCTCTATCCCGTGGCACGAGACAGGGATGCCCCATCTCCCCGCTCCTTTGCACCCTAGCTGTGGAACCCCTGGCTATCGCTATTAAAGCTCACCCAAACATTAGACGTCTTTGCAGTGGTTCGCTGACAGCGGTCATCGGCTTCTTTACTTGGCGGACACAGGTCCATCTCTACAAGCTGCTTTACAACTTATTAATAGCTTCGGGACCTTCTCGGGTCTTATGATCAACTGGTCCAAATCTCATGTTCTGCCAATTGATGTTGGGGCCCCCTCAGCTCAGCAGGCCGCTTTACCCCCCCATATGATCTAATCAGATCAAATATTTGGGAGTACAGGATTCAAGATCCCCTATGGATTATGTAGGCCTCAACCTGGAGCCCCTTTTTGGCCTTCTCAAAACTAAAGCACAAACCTGGTTCCGGCTCCCCTTGGGGGTCATGGGGCATATTAGCTTAGTTAAAATGATTTTCCTCCTGAACCTCCTCTACATCTTTTGGCAGACCCCACTCTGTATTCCACTCCGTATGATTAAATCAATGGAGTCTATTATCAACACTTTTGTTTGGGGTTCCTCCCACCATAAACTGTCCTGGCGAGTCCTGAAGTGCCCTATTGATCTTGGGGGTATTGCGCTACCCGACTTGTCCCTATACTACATTGCCTCCCAACTCTCTCACTTTTATTATTTTAACCATGATGATAGGGAAAGATACACTATCTTAGCTTGTTCTCAAGCTCCACATCCAATAGCTCACCCATTTCAAGTCTTATTTCGCAGTGCTTGTGAGGTGTCCCACACGGGTAACAGGGGCCGGATGCTCTCTCACCAATGCAGGGTCTCCCCACTCCACTCTCATACTCTACTGTGGGACTCCCTGCATCTGCCTGAAATATCCTCCATCCCCGACCAAGGGCTGTGGATCACTGGGGGAATTTTATATCTCTCACAGGTTATAGCCAACGGGGGTATAAGGACTTTCCAGAACCTAAAAGATCAATATTCCCTTCCCAACCATATGCTCTTCTGTTACCTCCAACTCCGCCATGCTCTGCACTCCCAATTTAGTGATGCTATCCCCCAACTGGAAGTACTGCCCAAGATGGGAACCGGACCTGGGCGATATTGCAGATGATGATTTTGTGGAGGCACTCGGCACTTGTAGGCAGGTTCCCCTAGACTTTCGGACGTCTCACCCACCTCTACATCTTGCATAAAACTTACATCACGCCTCAAATCATCCTTAAATATAACCCAAACTATAGCCCTTTGTGCCCACAATGTGATGACCCTGAAAGTACCTTCTTTTACCTAATATGGTCATGCGCCTCCATCCAGGGATACTGGTCACAAATTGTCAAATTTCTGCATGATCTTATGGGGTCCCCCCTATCCCTCTGCCCTCGCCAGTGCATACTGAGGATGTTCTCTCTACCTGAGGAAGAAAAATACCTGAACACCTTACAGGAAACATTTCTCGCCACATTGCAGATAGCCAGAACATGGCCAAAGAAATCACCCCCCACCTTTCAACAGTGGATCAGGGCTGTAAACATAGTCCTCCCATACAAAAAGGTACTCTATGCACACCGGGGCTGCCCCAATAAGTATCACAAGATATGGGACAGGTGGCTGGAGGACTCCTCCACCTGTGATGTGGTGAATGACTCCTGATACACCTTAATGTCTTGAATATCACGTGGTTGTACCTCTAATGTACCTAGATATCCTTGCATAATCACCAGTGATGGAATCGTTAATTGTACCTTCTCCTACAGTATGTACAACGCTCATGTCAAAAGTCTGTATCCTCATTGTAGTGCATGTCACACTTTTTACCTGTATACCTCCTTTGTTGCTTTATTACACTCAATAAAACATTTTTTCATGATTAAAAAAAGAGATGAGCCATGTCACTGTGTACAGTAACAGAAGTGTATATTCCTCTGTAGAGTGCTGTACTGTGTCATTTGATGTAGGTTGCATTAGGATGAATACTGCTGAGCCCGCACCTATTCTACCATTCCAACATACCTCTGTTACCTCTTTCCCAGTAACAGAATGGGGTTCCTCTGTGCACCTAGCTCATGTGTTCACTAGTTAACTCCTTCCTTCCCGTACCCTGTGACCAAGCCATGGATCTCCGTAACGGTTCGGTTTTGGTTGCTATTGGAAACCAACCGCTACGGAGGGAGCCAGAACACTGACCGTTACCGGAGGACCTGTCACCTAAACCAGGTATCACACTTCAGGACTGGTTGCATTGTAGCTTGTTCTAGACCTTGGTTACCCATAGTAACTGCTCTCTTGCTTGTCTTGCCGAGTACACCTTGGTAGTAGGTAATAGCTGAGCTTTATATCCCAATTGTGCTTTACTGACCCTGGTTCTTTTGAACCAACATGCACCCCTCTTAATAACTTCAGACCAGGCTTAGAACGGTCAATGCAACTTTACTTACAGTATTTCCAGCAATACAATATCCTGACCCTACCTATAACTGTTTGGCTACCTAGGCATATCTATACAAGGTAGTAGTCCATATTAGCATTCTCCAAGTGCTGGTTGATCTCTGGATCCCTGTTGCCTCCATGGACTGCAAGATGCAGCAGTCCTTCCTTGTAGTAGTTACGGCATGTCCTTCCCAATGTGACCCGATTGAAAAGCCCCAAACCCAGCCTTACCCCATATTTATATCACTGGTGAGTAGGCTGCATCCAAAAAGCCCAGGAACTGTAGCGCACACATTAACTCTTTCTGCCCCCAGCCTGGGCCAGCCACCAACTAAAATCATACACCTGTAGGCAACCTGCGTAGAAATATCTCATGTGTTAATGGGAGTTGCTTTATGGCAACTCATTCAAATGAATGGGCTGCCAGCACAATAGAAAGGACAAAAGTGGACATGTAGCTATTTTCCTAATGAAGCACACTACTTTGGACAATAGTCCACAGATTGAAATAGTGTGCCATACATTAGGCAATTGTTACCTATTAGTCAGGATCTTAAAATAGAACTATGGCCTCCAATTAAAATATATGTGCTGCAGAATTTAATTAGAAGTGCATTTTCACCTACAGTTTTATCTTAGCCATCTTTGTCTCACTGTCAGAGTCAAGGATCAGGCTTCAAAGACCAATAGCTATAGCAGTAGAAAGGCTCCCACTGACCAACAAGCAGGGGCTCACCAAAGATGTGGGGTCTAAGCATTAACCAGTATTCACATGAGCCCCTAATGGTGGAAATGGGTTTTGCTGTGTGTTAGTACCAGGTCACGGTCCTCAGGATTGCCCACCAAGAGGTGAGCAAGCCGGAGTCCAGTAGAAAATATAGCAGGTAGGGATCAAGCAGAAGAGTAGTCAGTAAACAAGCCAAAGATCGTTAACAAGTGGTTGCCGTTTTTGGATCTGGTGGGAGCATAGTCAATGGCCACACCAAGGGTCACTAACAAGTGGTTGTAGTTTGAGATTAAGTGGAAGTGTTGTTAAGGAGCAAGCCAAAGGTCGGTAACAAGTGGTAATGGAGATAAGGACAGCTGCAGGTATGCAAAAGAGTAAGATATCGCCTTGAGAGAGCACAATAATCTGGCAAACAGGAAATGCAGAGACATGTCTTAAATAAGGAAGTTCATGGGAGTGGCAAATATTTCAAGGTTCACCAGAAACAAGAGACAAGGCAAGAAAGTCCGAAGGATGCAGCATAGGTTGTGGGTTCAGATCCTGGTCCTGACACCCACAAACATCTGCTGATGTTTCCAAATCCTCCATTTATTTTCTCAATGCCCCCCCTCCCAGACACTGCAGTCTACAGTTGGAGGGTTTCAACAACAGAGACAGTGCTGCCAATCCGGAAAGCGGTGGGCAGGACTAGGTGTGACCAGGGAATGATTGTCAATCTACAGGCTTGTAGATCAGCTGTGACAATGCTGTGACATTGCTGATAGTCATATCCCTGCAGCATTTTTCATCTATGGACTGTACCTGCTTTCATTCCAGTGAGACAAAAAATGCTGCAGAGGTATGACTATCAGCAATGCCACAGCATTGTCAGAGCTGATCTACAAGCCTGTAGCTTGACAATCATCACCTGGTCACACCTAGTCCTGCCCACTGCCTTCTGGATTGGCAGCACTGTCTCTGTTGTTGAAACCCTCCAACTGTACACTGCAGTGTCTGGGAGGGGGAGCACTGAGAAAATAAATGGAGGATTTGGATAGTCTGTGGAGCCATAGGAAGTTTTTTGCTATCTTTTTAATACACTTAATACACTTGTGCATCACAGTAACAGTATTTGGACTTGATTAACCTGTCATTCAGAGGCATGCTTATAACGGAATTAAACCCTCCTATCATTTTCAGCCAAGGAAGCTGCCATCTTGCCTTCTGTTTGATCTACAATTGCCATGATGCTGCACATGTGATCAATTATGACACCAGCCATTTGATGGTTTGACAGTTTGATTGAGAGCACAACCAATGTTACAGTTACATTCCCGGCATGTGCTGGGAATGAAGGGGTTAAATCGATGGCTTTAGTTACGCTTTAACCACTTGCCGACCATATAATATACATATACAGCGGCTCTTCTGCACTGGATCACGTACTAGGTACATGATACGGCACTTCCGGGTAGGGGACGTGTGTGTGCACCGACAGCAGCCCAGCTGTGATGTGATTGGATAAAGCAGATGCCGATCAGCAGGTGCCGACCAATGTATTACCACCGGCACCTGACGATCATCCAGAAGCCACACAGGACAGAGCTCTGCCTATGTATGTAAACAAGGCAGAGCTCTGTCCTGTCAGCGAGGAAGAGATGGATTTAATTTCCCTGCAGTGACAGTGCATATTTTTAGTGCTGATAACTGTATTAGTGTCACTGGTTCCCAAAAAAGTGTCAGTTAGTGTCTGAATGTTTGCTGCAATATCGCAGTCCTGCTATAAGTCACTGATCGCCGCCATTACTAGTAAAAAAAATAAAATAAAAATTCCAGTATGTCTCCCATAGTTTGCAGACATTATAACTTTTGCGCAAACCAATCAATATACGCTTATTGGGATTTTTGTTACCAAAAATATGTAGTGAAATACATATTGCCCTAAATTTATGAAGAACTTTAATATTTTTTAAACCATTTTATTGGATATGTTTTGAGCAGAAAGTAAAAAAAATTTTTTTTTTCAAAATGTTTGATTTTTTTTTGTTTGAGCAGAAAGTAAAAAAAATTTTTTTTTTCAAAATTTTAGATTTTTTTTGTTTATAGCACACAAAATAAAAAACCTGTGGTGATCAAATACTGCCAAAAGAAAGCTCTATTTGTGGGGGAAAAAATTACATAAATTTAATTTATGTACAGCATTGCAGGACTGTGCAATTGTCAGTTAAAGTAACGCAGTGCCGTATCACAAAAAATGGCTTGGTAATGAAGGGGGGGTCATAGATGTGCGCAGCCTACTGCATTAGGGTGTGCAACCCTAAGCTCAAACACACATTCCTGTG
The DNA here is from genome assembly GCA_018402905.1 of Glandirana rugosa. Taxonomy (NCBI): domain Eukaryota; kingdom Metazoa; phylum Chordata; class Amphibia; order Anura; family Ranidae; genus Glandirana; species Glandirana rugosa. The sequence goes on along the minus strand of BLSH010517255.1, from coordinate 475,638 downwards.
TGTGTGTGTGTGTGTGTGTATGTTTGTATGTACACTGATCAAAACAATTAAAGGAACACTTTTTAATCAGAGTATAGCATCAAATTAATTAAACTCCTGGGATATTGATCTGGTCAGTTAAGTAGCAGAGGGGGTTGTTAATCAGTTCCACCTGCTTTGGTGTTAATGAAATTAACAACAGGTGCATTAGAAGTGGAACAATGAGACAAACTCCAAAACAGGAATAGTTTTACAGGTGGAGGCCACCAACATTTGTTTCCCTACTCTCTTTTCTGACTGTTTTTCACTAGTTTTTCATTTGGCTAGGGTCAGTGTCACTACTGGTAGTATGAGGTGATACCTGGACCCTATAGAGGTTGCAGGGCGTCCAACTCCTCCAGGATGGCACATTAATACATGCCATTGCCAAAAGGTTTGTTGTGTCTCCCAGAACAGTCTCAAGAGCATGGAGGAGATTCCAGGAGACAGGCAGTTACTCTAGGAGAGCTGGACAGGGCCATACAAGGTTCTTAACCCAACAGCAGGACCGGTATCTGCTCCTTTGTACAAGGAGGAACAAGATGAACACTACCAGAGCCCTACAAAATAACCTCCAGTAGACCACTGGGGTGAATGTCTCTGACCAAACAATCAGAAACAGACTTCATGAGGGTGGCCTGAAGGCCCAACATCCTCTAGTGGGCCCTGTGCTCACTGCCCGGTACCATGGAGCTTGATTGGCACTTGCCATTGAACACCAGAATTGGCAAATCTGCCAATGGTGCCCTGTGCTTTTCACAGATGAGAGCAGGTTAACCCTGAGCACATGTGACAGACGTGAGTAGCCGTGGAGAATGCTATGCTGCCTGTAACATCTTTCAGCATGACCGGTTTGGTGGTGGGTCAGTGATGGTCTGGGTAGGCATAACTTTGGAGGAACACACAGACCTCTACAAGCTGGACAATGGCACCCTGACTGCCATTAGGTGTATTGGGATAAAATCCTTGGACCCATTGTCAGAATCTACACTGGTGCAGTGGGTCCTGGGTTCCACAACAATGCCCGGCTTATGTGGTGAGAGTATGCAGCCGGTTCCTGGAGGATGAAGGAATTGATACCATTGAATAGCCCCCACACTCACCTGAGTTAAATCAAATGGAACACCTCTGGGGAATTATGCTTTGGTCCATTTGACGCCACCAGGTTGCACCTCAGTCTGTTCAGGAGCTCAGTGATTCCCTGGTCACCATCAGTCGTCTCATTAGGAGCATGCCCCGACGTTGTCAGGCATGCATACAAACATGTGGGGGCCATATGAACCAGTGAGTACCATTTTGAGTTGCTGCAATAAAATTTAAGCAAAATGGACTAGCCTGCTGCATCATTTTTTCACTTTGTTTTTCGGGGTGTCTTTGAATTCAGCCCTGTGTAGGTTCCTTTTAATTTCTAGCAAATGATGTGGCATGCTTTTGTTCCTAACACATGATATTTTTCCCCATTTAGATCTGATGTGTTTTGAAAGCGTTCCCATAATTTTTGTATATATATACTGTATATATATATATATATATATATATATATATATACACAGACACAAACACTCTTACAAATAAAAGTAAACAAACAACAAACATGGACAGTGTCAGTAGAGCAGTGGACGTGTCATTAAGACATTAGATGGTGCCAATAGCGCAGTGGACTTTGGGGAAATGTGCACTGCACCTGCACAGGGTGATTAGGGTGTACCCAGGCACGTCCGATACACCCCCTGTGCACACCTAGGAGGGGGGTAAATCTTCCAGAGGTCAAGTGATTAAACTATAAGCTGGGTTCCAGAAATATAAAAACAATTTAAACACATCCTTGTTTAATAATCTGACCACAGTATACTCAATGCTGATTATGAAACAGACACATTGTGGCCAGCCATTCAGGGCATGGAGCTTCACTTCTACCACGCTAAAATTGTGAGTATAAAGGATTTTATTACAGTTTTCATTCTGCAATTATACATGCTGTTTTAGGATTAATTAAATGGCATCTATTTAATCCCTGCAAATTATTTATGTTGAAAATAATAGTAACTGAATACTATATTAAAGCTAAACTGTAGGTTAAACATTTTGTTTGATTTTTTTTTTTTACGTTTCATATATGAGTATATAAGAGAAGAGTTAGAATTTCTGCTGGGCTTTCACTACTGTCTGCAGTTCCTTTGGGAAGATTTCCTCTTATGTTTTATCCCTGTGACAATAGAACAAGTAAGGAAGGAAACAGGCATCCCTTGGGCAAGACAGCACAGACAACTATTTGGATCTCACAGAGGTTCTACCCTTTCTTCTACAAAAAAGCGTAGAACCGGAAGTGTTTAAACATAGCGACCTCTCCGATGTCTTCATCACTACCTCTGTGAATTTTAAGTAATCTTAGTGAGAATCTTCCTCCTCGTAATTGTCTCAAACATGTCAGCACAAGTGCATTATGTAAACATACCTGAAAGACAAAGTTTTCGTCAAACTGGGGGTTCAAGGTTTTGCGTTTTGTTTTTGACTGAAGAGAGCGCCTTTCATCAGGCAGGAGATGCATCTTCACAAAAGGGTTGCAGGAGTCTGAGTTGAAATTAAGGTTCCTTACTTTAATAAGAGAAACCACCAATCTCTCTGTCTCATATTCATATTCTACAGCAAACCAAATGCGACCAATATTTCCTTCTGGAAAATCAGTTTCTTCATTATCATCTGGATATTTGTACAAAGCCGGGTTGATGGAGCCCAAAACATATGCTGCCCCTAATAATTGTGAGAATAGATTAGATTAATATATTTTCTAGCAGCCATAATTAAAACAAAAACATTAACTTAATTATCAAATAGCAGTAATAGACACAGAATCTACAATTTTCACTGAAAGTAATTATTTTCCTAATTAAATTGGCCAATACATTAAATACCTCTGTATGCTGCTTCTTATTATTCCAAACGGGTCCCAATTTTAATAGCTTACTTTTTTAGCGACAGCTAGTGGGGCTTGCCAGAGGCGTAACCTTCAGGGCTCCGATGCAAGAAATTATGAAGGGCCCCTCTAACCCCTGGCCAGGTCCCTTCCCTCTTCTCGCTGATCCTTTACTCCCATCCCGGGTCCCTTTATTATGGTCCCACAGTAGGACCCTTTCACAAGCTCTGCAGCGGGCCCCCTTACTGCCATCTTCGGGCCTCCCCATGGTGGTGAAATGCCAGGGTCCGGTTGCAATTGCAACCTTTGCAATCCTGATAGTTCCCTCACTGGTGTCACTAGTGTTTCATTTTTTTTTTTTTTTTACCATTTCATTTTATTTCTTTTACATTTTTTTTTTACTATTTTTTACATTTTTTTTCTAGGAGCTCTGTTGGGGGGCTTTGATGAGATATTAGGGCTCTAAACAAACCTCAGCCCTCAATCTCCATCTGTGTAATCTCAGCTGCACAGAATGAATGGACAGGAATAGTTGAGTACCAAGCTTCCCATTCATTCAGAAATGGAAGTATAGTAAAAACAGTTTACTATGCTTCAGTTATGAATAAACCAATTGGTACCAATCACTGACTTTGCCCATTCAGAAAAGGAAGGAGCCGGTAAATGACAAATGTACCGATATGTTCCCATCTCTCCATCATGACACATCTTCTACAGCAGCTGGCAGGAGAGAGGAGGGGGGAAGACAGCAGCTTTGTGGGGGGACTAGGGAAGCACACAGGGACCCTGGATAGGAGGGGTGGCGGGGGGCAGCATATAGAGGTACCAATCTCCTCCATTAGGAGGAAAATGGAGGAGATTTGTTCCCCGAAATGCCGCCCCCGCCATCCCTCCTATCCAGGTGTACAAGGCAGACACTCAAGCCCCCTGGAGCATGGGGCACAGTTGCAATTGCAACCCCTGCAACCCCTATCGTTACACCCCTGGGGCTTGTAATGAACAACTGATCATTTAGAGACAATGTGATCATAGAATCCCAATAAATCTGCCAAGGTTTGATATTTTGGGGGGTTTTCAAATCCTATTTAAAGTCAGCAAAACACAAATGTAGCTTGGGACCCCAATGAAGTCTATGGGGAGTGAATTTTGATGCTAAATTCTGGTCATTTTGCTAGGCTAATAGGCAAACAATTGTCAAAAATATATCATAAGTTGGGTAGTGTTATGGGTGACATTTAACAAAGTGTAGAAAATTATTCTTTTGCTGCAACTTCAAGGGCAATGCCAATCCCTTTAATTGCATGCCTGGGAGGTGCCATTAAGTTCTTTGTGGTGTTACAAAACAATTTTCACAGACTGCAACAACACTATATTCTAAGTTTTAACCTTTATATTTAGCTCCGCTTAAATACAATAGCAGCACCCTAGTCTGATTGATTTCAACTTGGAAAAAATGCCTTTTTAAGGTTTTGGCTGTGACACCTGATTTATTTTATCAAGTGGTAATAGGTTAAATTAAAAGTTCACCCTTAAATTTTTTTTTTTTTAGGCACGTGATTAGAGCCAGAGGCTCTAATAGGCTTCAAAAAAGGGTGGGCTCGGGGGGCGCACAGCACTGCACTCTGAGCCCACCAAGTTGTGTGAGAATAGCGAATGAACATTTGCTATTCTCACACTGATTCTCCTCCCAGCCAATCAGGAAGAGGGTCGTGAGACCTGTTTCCCGATTAGCCGAAAAGGAGAAGCGTTGCCAAGGGAAAGGAGGGGGAAGGAGGAGATGCACGGACGGGGGAGAAGCAGGGGAAGACCGATGGACCCCCCAGCTGCCACTCCAGGGATGGCTCACCATCCCGCATCCGGCTTAGCCATCCAGCACTCCCTGGCTCGAGGAGGGGAGATCGGATTCTGGGCAGGACAGAGGTAAGGAGGCCATCTGTCTCCCATGGCGATGGCAGCGGGGGGCTCCCGCATTAATGTCCATCCCCTGTTGGTATGCCGCCCCTCCCCCCGAATTATCGAGCACCAGCAGCCGCTGCTTCACTGCCTTTAAAGGGTTACTTCTCCTTTACCAAAAAACTGCCTAAGCAAATAAGAATGTCTGTAGATAAAACAAACTGTGCAGCTTTGACCAAAGTTTAAATAAAGCCCTTGTTATATATATATATAAATATATAACAGAATAAAGGCAACAGTCCATATATATATATATATACAGGAACATATATTCTTTCTATTAAACAATGCTTATCCCATAGTGTGCACTTCCATCCCTATTTGAATGGTATAAAAGGGGGAGGGGGAAAAAAGGGAATAAATGGGACTTTGAATGAGGAAGACCTTGCCGTCTACCTCCATCCCTATTAGGTGTATGAGTCAGAAAGGCGGGACTTTGAATGAAGTTCTTGATGGGTCACAATACTTAGTATGTTGATTATATATAGTCTCTATATTATAATCAAGTGAGCTAATCCATAGCTTCGCAAAAGAGGGAACATATTGGAGTAAAAAATCATGTATAAACTCAAAAAACAAGGGTACCTGCCTGTTATAAAATGTAGGACATACCTGATAGTAAAAAATGGATGGAATATATTAAATGGCATAATTTATTTCACAAATATATGTATTTGTAGTCTCACCTTCATGCCTTATCCTTGACTCACCAGCACTAATAGGTTCCAAACACTTGTCATTCAATTTTCAGTCTCCCTTTGGTCATGATTTTACACAATCCAATCGCCTACTATAGCCATGTGCTGAGTCATCTGGGATGCATCCTTTTGGGGTGTTCGCTGTGGACCTCGCCATCTCAGCTCCCTGGGGGATGTTTCCCGTTTGGAGGGGTTGCTCATGCCCCATGATACTACATCGCCTATACAGACCCTCTGTAAGTAGTACATGGGATATTTCCTTTTGTCAGTTTTATATCCTATGACTAGATCAAATTAATTAAGAATTCTCATATATGTTTTTGCAGAGACACTTTTGCACGCTTGCTCCTGGCGAGTGAAAATAAGTCACGCAACGCGTTGAGCTAACAGATGTCGTGTTCCTTAACCAATCATGTTTCTATTCATCTATCAATTTATTGTGAAGTCTGCTCTTGTATTTTTAACCATTCCAATTTATATACATTTTTTGACATGATATGTTTCACTATTGATCATGTTATATTTTGAATCAAATTATCAAGTATTAACAATCATGTATCTATATTTGTGAAATAAATTATGGCATTTAATGGCCAGTGCATCATGTGACCCAGCCTCTTTATAAGCTGGAGTCACAGTGCTGCAGTCACATGCTCCTTGGGTTAGTGTAGGGAAAGGAAGCTGAAAGCTTGAGGGACAGATTTGAGACATTTTAAGACCTGATCCTGCATCCTGAGATAGGAGCTGTTGCTCTGAGAACAGATAGCAGAAATTAGAGATTTCACATACCGCTGCTTTGAGTTGCAGATCAAGCTCTGCATAAAACAACGATCGCTACGATCGTGCTCAACGATCAGATTGTTGGGGGAATTTGAGATTTCAAATACCGCTGCTTAGAGTTGGAGATTGCAGATTAAACTCTGTCTAACGAAACGATCGTACGTTCGTACACAACGATCAAATTGTTGGGGGAATTTGAGATTTCAAATACTGCTGCTTAGAGTTGGAGATTGCAGATTAAACTCTGTCTAACGAAACGATCATACGTTCGTACACAACGATCAGATTGTGGGATTGTACACAACGATCATATTGTGGGAGTAATTTGAGATTTCACATACTGATGCTTTGAGTGATCTGACTGCACTAGGTAGAGGCTTCTGCTTAGAGGGACAGATTCTTGTAATGTCGTTGTCGACCGGGATATCCTCATCCGTTACCAAAACCTTGTTCTTAGACAGGGAGATTCGTCTTCGGAGATGGATCACG
>BLSH010517255.1:442202-456724 GCA_018402905.1 Glandirana rugosa | reverse complement strand
ATTTTTGTATGACACGTTGATACTGATTTCAACTTATTACGTGAACGATAACAACATCCGGTAAATGTATGGAGTACTTCGGACTAAACTTTTGATATTCCTGTAACGATCCTACAACGATTCGTTCCGGTTGATAATGATAAGTGGGGGTGGTAGTGCCTTCGATCGAGAGTTTGTGACTCGAGTTCTGATGACGTAGTCTCCTCTCAGTCTTTCCGCCCTGAAACTTACTTCACAAACTACCCAGTGTTAATCTCAACTCGCTTGGAGACCTTCAAGCCCAAGACGACCAGGCAGGCTTGAAGCCCTGTTTCAGGCCCAGGCCCAGGCCTGCCTGTCCGTGCGATCATTCGGGTTCCGTCCGGACCCGGACCCGGACTTTGTCCCGAAGTTCGGACGGACCAGCAGAACCCGAACTTCCAGAGGTTCGCTCAACTCTAATTGTGACCCATCAAACACTTCATTCAAAGTCCCGCCTTTCTGACTCTCCTCTGATGCAGTAGTCTTGAGCTCAGTGTTTGAGAGCTAGCTTCCGTGATGGTGGGGGTGAATAGTAATAGTTGGCCTTGCTTAGCAACATCCTAGCAATGTCCTTATAGTTTTCAAATCAGGCTTCATGAGGTATGTAAATGGCCTACAACAATAGCAAGTGCATTATTCAACTTTAGTCATAGTTGCACAGTATGTTTTTATATACAGATGCCCCTTGGTAGAAATTGTCTTGCATCAGGACAGTAATCGGCACTGGAAGCAAATAAAAAGAGAAAAGGCAGGTTTTAACTTAAATAAAAATGAATGTGTATTATCTGAGAGATAATAGCCACAAATATTGTACAGTTGCTGGAGAGGATGTACCCACTAGCATATCACTGAAACTGAAAAGTGATTTGCCATTGGATTGTGGTACAACTAGGGTGAGGGGGTGCTGTGTTTTGGGTGCAGTTTTTTGTACTTTTTTCAAAGCATGCAGTGAGGTGCTAAAAAAAAGAATCTCTTGATCAGACTGTTAGCAACAACTGCTTGATGCTCTCCAATCTCCTTAAACTGAAAGTTATAAAATATAAAAATAAAATAAAATAAAAAGAGAAAAGACCCCAATTAAAAGAGAAGTAGCGAAGGTGTTGACATTTGAAGAATTAGCTATAAATATGCGGTTGGAGAAAGACTTCTTCTTAAAAATGGAGCCATGTTCCCCCTTGGGGGTGGCTGGAAGTTGTGATTCACCTGCCCGCTGCCCTCAATCACATGATTTTTCACACACCCGGAGTCACTGAACAGGCCAGTATTTTGTTTTGATGTTTTATTTAGGGGATAAACTTGGATAGGGAAAGGGATAACTGCGGGATGCCCAAAGATCAAATCACGGGACCTTCTATATACACTGCAGTATATACACTCCTTCTTCCTCCAGCACATACACTTGCTGAACGTTACTCTCCTCTTTCTTCTCTCCTGCTCACTACTTGCTTTTACAGGCCTGAAAGGAATTTATCAGGCCTCCATGACACCTCTACCTCCGCTGCAGCTAGCACATGGTGAGGCCTGCTCTTCTGCCAGCAGGACCTACGGACCACCTATTACAGGTAAGGGCCACAGGCTCCCAGTTGTGAAGCCACAGGCCCTCAGTGGTGTAGCTAAGTATGTTGGTGCTAGCTGGGCATGGATGAACTACTACTCCCAACCCATCCTTCGGCCTACCTTGCTGCCCAGTGACACTCCTCCCCCTGACTGGCACCTCTGACCTCCACAGACTGTCCACTGTCTGCTTCCAGCCCGCTCCAGCCTTCTCGTCCAGCTCCCAGGGTCTGTCACCCACCACAGCAGTGGATCCTTTAAAGAGCCTTAAATGTAGCCTCTCTGCTGCTCTCCTGCTCCCTTTTGCTGCTCCAAGAAACGACCCCTCTTTTGGCTACACCTGAGCCTCCAGACATCAAGGTCACCCCCCCCCCAGACTGGGGGCTCCCTCCCGGGTGAGGCCTGCTCCACAGCACCTGCTACATTCTCCTCTCTTCTACCTGACATTCTCCTCCCCCAGCTGGGCAGATCACAGTATTTAAGGAGGCCTGCCCCTGCCAATCCAGAATGGAGATTGGTCAGGGCTCCTTAACATACTTCAGAAAGTGACACCTCCTTATCCAGAGATTTCTATAAACAAAGGGGAGGAGTATCCAAGGGGTGTTCTTTCCTGCAATCTCTAGCCCTCCCTGGGCCACTCCCCTGCAGAGATCAAAACATTCAGGCCTAACTAAATTTTGCCTCTCCTAGCAAAAAAACCCACTACAAAAGCACCTATCACTATGAGGGCGCTACAAACGTATTTTTTGTGTCCAGATCTGTGCAGGCAGGATTAGCTGCAATTCAAGCATAATTGTTAGTGTAGATGTAAACCCAACATCTAAAATCTCATATAAGCTCTAACATGAAATATTACTTGGAAAGCCTGTTTTTTTGCTAGCTTTCATATAAACAAAAGCTGATAATACTGACATAAAGGTCCTTATTTGGGCACTTTGTGACATGGGGTGGTTTCCTCCCACACTCAAAAGACATGCTGGTAGGTTAATTGGACCCTGACTAAATTGGCCCTAGTATGTGGATGTATGAATGTGAGTTAGGAACCTAAGCTCCTTGAGGGTAGGGATGGGGGTGAATGTACAATATATACTGTATGTAAAGCGCTGTGTAAACTGACAGCGCTATGTAAGTACCTGTAATAAATAAATAAACAAATGGGGTGATAATGCTCTACCCCGTCTCCCACAGTTTCCTGCTGGGGACATGGAGCTAACCAACTGTCTCCATGGGACTTGTCACCCCCTACAACCAACCCCTCCTTTCCCTTCCTATATTGTTTTCAATGGTTGACAGCGCTAATCAAATTAGTACAATAAAAATGTACATAATCTTTCTACTGGCTTTCTCTGTTTATATTTCAGGCTCTGTGGTTCCTTAACCCCACGTCACATTCTGGTCACTGATAAGAAGGCACATCAGCTATTGCCAGAAGATCATTACTGCTCAGATCCTGGGCAGTTCAATAACAAACATGTTATACTTACCTGCTCTGTGCAATGGTTTTGCACAGAGAAGCCCTGATCCACTACTTCTGGGATCCCCTGCTGATGCTCCTGGCATCTCCTGCCTTCCGAGTCTTGCTGGGGGGGGTATTCCTGCAGGCTAGATCCTGAGCTGCACCGTCTGTGTCTTTTGACTCACTCAGTGCAGCTCATCCTCACCACTGCATCCCTGGAATTAACTGACAGCAGTAGGAGCCAATGGCTCCCACAGCTCCTACTAAGTTCAGTGAGGAGGGAGAGAGCAGCGCTGCTGCTCTCTGGCACATCATTGGATCGAGGTGAGGCTCAGGTAAGTATGCAGTAGGGGGGCAGGGGGAGCTGCACCTAGGAGCTATTTTACCTTAATGCAGAAAAATGGATTAAGATAAACAACCTTTAATCTCTACAACCTCTTTATTGTTCTGTCCCATAATTTCCTGCCTGTGACATACCACCTCATATGCTCTTCCAAACAAAACTATAAGGCTAGTTTCACACCTATGCAGGTTGCAATTGATGTGTTTTCTCTGTGAGTTTTTTGACATGTGTTTTTGATGTGTTTCTGCTGCGCTTCTAGTGAAATCTATGAAACCAAGAACACAACCTGCTGTGGGCAAAAAAGTCCCTGACCCTTTCCAAAAAACGCACTGGTTCAGAATGCACAGATGTGAACATGACCCATAGGAAATAATTTTAAATGGACTGTAGGTCCATTTCTGCAAAACTGAAAAGGCACTGCAAACCTCTGCTCCCTCCCAGGGTGGAACCTTCTCATTTAGACCAGGCTGCTGCCAGTGCCCCCCATCCCCCTTCACACGTTGTGAAAAAAGGTAAGAAACTTTAGGAGGCTTATATTTAATGCTAGAGGAGAGCAGCTCTGGCGACCCTGATGTAAGGGGGGGGGGCGGGTCTCTAGGAACCCTGAAGTAAGGGGGGCTCTCTGGGGACCCTGATGTAAAGGGAGGCTCTCTGGGGACCCCAATGTAAGGAGGGGCTCTCTGAGGATCCTTATGTAAGGGGGAGGGTCTCTGGGGACCCTAATGTAAGGAAAGGGCTCTCTGGGGACCCTGATGTAAGGGGGCGTCTCTGGGGACCCAGATGTAATGAGGGGGGCTCTGGGGACCCTGATGTAAGTAGGGAGGCTCTCTGGGGGCTCTGATGTAAGGGGAGGGGGCTCTCTGGGGACCCTGATGTAATGAGGGGGGCTCTGGAGACCCTGATGTAAATGGAGGGGCTCTCAGGGAACCCTGATGAAAGGGGGGGGGTCCGCACTCAAATATGTAATGATATTTTATATATATATATATATATATATATACTGTATATATATATATATATATATATATACACAGTATCTCACAAAAGTGAGTACACCCCTCACATTTTTGTAAATATTTTATTATATCTTTTCATGTGACAACACTGAAGAAATTACGCTTTGCTACAATGTAAAGCAGTGAGAGTACAGCTTGTATAACAGTGTAAATTTGCTGACCCTTCAAAATAACTCAACACACAATGTCTAAACCGCTGGTAACAAAAGTGAGTACACCCCTAAGTGATATTGTACAAATTGGGCCCAATTAGCTATTTCCCCTACCCGGTGTCATGTGACTCATTCGTTTTACAAGGTCTCAGGTGTGAATGGGGAGCAGGTGCGTTAAATGTTGTGTGTTATCGCTCTCACTCTCTCATACTGGTCACTGGAAGTTCAACATGGCACCTCATGGCAAAGAACTCTCTGAGGGTCTAAAAAAAAGAATTGTTGCTGTACATAAAGATGGCCTAGGCTATAAACAGATTGCCAGGACCCTGAAACTGAGCTGCAGCACGGAGGCCAAGACCATACAGCGGTTTAACAGGACAGGTTCCACTCAGAACAGGCCTCCCCATGGTCAACCAAAGGAATTGAGTGCACATGCTCAGTGCCATATCCAGAGGTTGCCTTTGGGAAATAGACGTATGAGTGCTGCCAGCATTGCTGCAGAGGTTGAAGAGGTGGGGGGGTCAGCCTGTCAGTGCTCAGACCATACGCCGCACACTACATCAAATTGGTCTACATGGCTGTCATCCCAGAAGGAAGCCTCTTCTAAAGATGATGCACAAGAAAGCCTGCAAACAGTTTGCTGAAGACAAGCAGACTAAGGACATGGAATATTGGAACCATGCCCTGTGGTCTGATGAGACCAAGATAAACTTATTTGGTTCAGATGGTGTGAAGTGTGTGTGGCAGAAACCAGATGAGGAGTACAAAGACAAGTTTGTCTTGCCTACAGTCAAGCATGGTGGTGGGAGTGTCATGGTCTGGGGCTGCATGATTGATGCCGTCACTGGAGAGCTACAGTTCATTGAGGGAACCATGAATGCCAATATGTACTATGACATACTGAAGCAGAACATGATCCCTTCCCTTCGGAGACTGATCCGCAGGGCAGTATTCCAACATGATAATGACCCCAAACACACCTCCAAGATGACCACTGCCTTGCTAAAGAAGCTGAGGGTAAAGGTAATGGACTGGCCAAGCATGTCTCCAGACCTAAACCCTATTGAGCATCTGTGGGGCATCCTCAAACAGAAGGTGTAGGAGTGCAAGGTCTCTAACATGCACCAGCTCTGTGATGTCGTCATAGAGGAGTGGAAGAGGACTCCAGTGGCAACCTGTGAAACTCTGGTGAACTCCATGCCCAAGAGGGTTAAGACAGTGCTGGAAAATAATGGTGACCACACAAAATATTGACACTTTGGGCTCAATTTGGACATGTTCACTTAGGGGTGTACTCACTTTTGTTGCCAGCGGTTTAGACATTAATGGCTGTGTGTTGAGTTATTTTGAGGGGGCAGCAAATTTACACTGTTATACAAGCTGTACACTCACTACTTTACATTGTAGCAAAGTGTCAATTCTTTAGTGTTGTCACATGAAAAGATATAATAAAATATTTACAAAAATGTGAGGGGTGCACTTATTTTTGTGAGATACTGTATGTTGTGGGAGATTAGCTCGTGGAGATCAGCTTTCCGGAGGAAAAATAGTCAGCGAGCAGGCAACTTTCCTTAAAATCTGGCGGCTTGCCAGGTTTATTGATAACTAAGGTTTGCAGGTAAGGCAAAACAAAACATAAAAATAAGTCCTTGCCGTCCGGCACTAAACTAAACAGTATAGTTTCCTCACTATATGGTGTGGCACTGGCCCCTGACACCCACAAAACATAAGCAAAAATGCAAACCTTGTCTTTTAAAGTCCCAACAGACACAGAGCTCCCTCAGATCCCTCTCTGAGGTTTAGGCCAGAGCTCAAGTTAGATCTCTTCCTGACTATTTAAGTCCACCTGCTGGTAGACTCCAGTGGACCACAAACTTCAGACTGGAACCAGCCCTGCTGTGGTAGCTGGTAAAATCAAGACCGCACTCCACTTAATCCAGTCCACATGAACGCATACGAGGCGACAGGTAGCGTCCGTCTACCACTTCGCCTCACGTTTTGTCACATATCCTCCCCCTCTGCTCAAGCCCCTGTGGCTGAACAACTGTCCCAACCATACAGTGGACCCCGGAGAGGGCATCCGCATTGTTCTGGAGTCTTACCGCCCGGTGTCCCACTGTGAACTTAAATGGCTATAGGGCCAGGAACCACCTAGTCACCCAACTATTTTTCTCCCTGTTGTCACACATCCACTTCAGGGGGGCATGGTCAGTGACTAGCCTAAATTACCTACCTAAATGGTAGTACTTCAGCCACTTGATAGCCAGGCACTCCTTCTCCACAATGGCATAGATCCTCTCATACCTGTTAAGCTTCCTACTTAAGTAGACAACCGGGTGCTCCTCACTGTCTCTCTAGGTCAGAACAGCGCCTAGTCCCAATTCAGAGGCGTCCACCCTCTCCCCTTCGTTGGTCAGAGGGATGGCAATGGTGACAAAGTCAGGGATGAACCGTCTATAATACCCTTTAATCCCCAGGAAGGCATGAACCTGTTTTTTGGGGCCATTTTTGGATTGCCTCGATCTTATTGATCTGGGGCTTTATCAGTCCCCGACCAATAACATACCCAAGGTATTTGGCGTTCTCCGGGCCTATGGCACACTTTTTCAGGTTGGCTGTTAAACCTGCTACCCTCATAGAAACTACCACTGCTTGTCCTCGGGGCAGACTCATCCACATCATCCAAATAGGCGGCTACATAGGGGTGATGCGGCCTCAAGGTTTTGTCCATCATTCTCTGGAAGGATGCAGGGGCCCCATGCAGAACAAATGGCATTCAATTGCACTGGAAGGACCCCTTGGGGGTAGAAAATCATTTTTTTCCTTTGCTGACTCCGTTAAGGTAATATGCCAGTAGCCCTTAGTTAGGTGTAGGGTTGTTATGTACCGGGCACTTCCCAACCTGTCCACAAGTTTATCAACCCGTGGCATCGGATTGCATCAAATTTAGGCCTGTTATTCAGCTTCCTGAAATCTTTACAGAATCTGATAGTGACATCGGGCTTTGGGACCAGCACTATAGGGCTCAACCAGGCACTGTTGGACTCCTCTGTCACGTCTAACTCCAAAATGGTTTTTATTTCCTTCGCCACCGCCTCCCATCTCAGGTATTCGGTAGGGTTTTACATTTACACGGACCCCTGGTTCCGTGAATATGTCATGTAGTAAGGTGGTCAGTCCTGGTAGGGGATTGAAAAAATCTCTATTTTTACTGATAAATTTCTTAACATCATTTTGTTGCGATAGTGACAAGGACTCAGTTATGGGGACATGGATAGCCTATCCTCTTGAGGAGTGGGCACTGCCACTAAAGTCTCTCTGTCTTTCCACGGTTTTAAGAGATTCACATGGTAAATTTGCTTGCGTTTCCTTTTCCCAGGCTGGTAAACTTTGTAGTTCACTTCCTCTACTTTCTTCCTAATCTCAAAGGGACCCTGCCACTTTGCTAGGAATTGACTTTCAACCGTGGGGACTAGTACCAGCACTCCAGGATTGAAAGTTTGGTTTTGGCACCCGATTATAAACCCTTCTCTGGGCTTCCTGAGCTCTCTCCATATGCTCTCGCACTAGGTGCAGGATTGATGCGATTTGATCCTGCATCAAGGAAATATGCTCAATGACGCTCCTATATAAGGTGGCCTCTCCTTCCCATGTCTCTTTTGCAATATCTAGCAGACCCCTGGGATGTCTACCATACAAGAGTTCAAAGGGAGAATACCCCGTAGAACCTCTCTCATGGCAAACATGAGATACAGCAGCAACATATCCCAATCTCTCCCATATTTTTACACTACCTTTTTCAACATGCTTTTGAGCATTTTATTAAACCCCTCCACAAGTCCATCCGTTTGGGTGTGGTAGACCGAGGTACGGAGATGGGTGATTTTATACAACCTGCACAGTTACTTGGTTACACGGGACATAAACGGGATGCCCTTATCCGTTAAGACCTCTTTAGGGATCCCCACCCAACTAAACACCTGGACCAGCTCCCTGGTGATAGTCTTAGCAGAGGTATTCCGCAAGGGTATGGCTTCAGTCCGGGATCATATAGTCCGGGAACACCAGGATGTGCTGGTGTCCCTGGGCAGGTTTTACTACTGGTCTAACGAGATCCATGCAAATTCGCTCAAATGGCACTTCAATTATAGGAAGTGGGACAAGGGGACTATGAAAATGGGGTGACGGGGCCCTCATCTGACACTCAGGGCATGATTCACAATACTCTCTGACATCTGCATACATCCTGGGCCAGAAGAATATCTAGGTTATTCTTTCCTTGGTCTTATCCATACCCAGATGCCCCCCATTACATGTCCATGGGCTAGATCTAGCACCATCCTGCAAAAGGGTTTGGGAACCACTAGCTGTTCCACCTTGTCCTCCCCGCGTTTCACCACTTGATACAACACATTATTTTTAAGAGTCATATAGGGAAAAGACACCCTCCAATTAGGGTTCACAGGTTCTCCATCCATCACCTCCATGTTTTCTCTGGCTCTAAGGAGAGTGACATCCCGTAGTTGCTCTGTACTCAGGTACTGCATTCGGTTCACTCTCATGGTCAGGGTCAGAGACATTGTCTGGGTCATTAGCCCCCAGCTGGGAGCTATCTTCCAGCTACTCCAGCTCCCCAGCCAGTACAGGAAAAGGAAGAGGGTCTCCTCCTTCCTCGGTCCTGCCACCAGTCTCCCCTTTCATTTGGCCAAAAGGGTCGGGTGAGAGTTCCGATGCTTCTGCAGCAGGGGGAGCTCTCTAATCCAGACTCCATGTGCCTTCCCATAACCTCCAAAAATGGGGAAAATCCCCGCCCACTAGGGCGTCATAGCAGTGAAGGTACTACCCCCACTGAATGAGTCACACTGCCCCAAGGGGTGTCAATCTCAACTACCCCCGTCTGGTAGTCACGAGTGTCCCCATAGATGCAAATGACCCCCGACAGTGCTAGGGTGTAACCTTGCAGGATTACACAATTGCTTTTTACCAACGTTACTACACTACCAGAGTCAAGCAGGGCAGTAACTGGCTTTCCATCAACAAAAATCACACACATTTACCTCCCCATGCAATTTGAACATGATGTTGTATATGCATCCTGTGCAAAAAGAGAAAGGCGTCTATTCACATAAGTATAATCACATTGCATGGGTTCATCATTCAGGGGACAATTGGCAGCAATATGGCCCAATGCATGGCAACGGTAGCACTGTATGTGCTCTACAACCAGTCCTTCCAGGGTCCCCAAGACCTTCCTGGCTTCTTTGGCCAGTCTCCAGGTCTAGAGCCCACAGTCTCTTTAACCGTAGCAGTCTTATCAAATTACCGGGTCTGCCGGGCCATCTTTCACCCCTAGATACATTGGAATGGGGCATAGATGGGTGCAACAAGTCCTCAGCAGCAGTGTATCTCTCCACAAGGTCCACGAGTTGGTTGGCGGTTTTGGTGTGCCCATGGCTGACCCACTTCCGCAAAGGAGTAGGGAGCACACTTAGATAGCGGTCCATGACCACGCACTCTACAATCTGGGGACCTGGCAAAGTCTACGGCTGCAGCCACTTCCTGGTGAGGTTGAGCAGGTTGAATATCTGCGAGCAGGGTGGCTTGTTGGTGCGGTAGGTCCACTGATGCACCCGTTGGACCCTTGACTGCCATGGTGACCCCTAGCCATGCTAATATCTCTGCCTTTAGAGACTTATAGTCCTGGCCTTTATCTGGTTCCAGATCAAAATAGGCTTTCTGGGGTTCACCAGTAAGAAATGGTGCTAACAGTCCACTGTTCTTTTGGCCATCTTTTGTGAAGAGCGACTCTTTCAAATATCATGAGATATGCCTCCACATCATCTGTGTCATCTTCTGCATGTGGTAAGAGGCATGTACCAACTTTTTTAACCCCAGCAGGGCCTCCACAAACTGTTGGTTCATCTCCTGTTGAGCCCCTTGTTGTGCTGCTACGGCTTCTGCTACCTGGCGGTTGGTTTCCCGCTGAGCTGCATTGGCTTGTAACAGGGTTTTCAAGATTTCCTCCACCTTGGAAAGATGCCCGCTGAACTCCACCATGTGTGGGAGATTAGCTCGTGGGGATCAGCGTGCAGGCAACTTTCCTTAAAATTTGGCGGCTTGCCAGGTTTATTAATAAATAAGGTTTACAGGTAAAACAATAATAAATAAATAAATAAAACCTTGCCGTCCGGCACTAAACTAGACAGTATAGTTTCCTTACTATACGGTGTGGGGCTGGCCCCCGACACCCACAAAACATCAGCAAAAATGCAAACATTTTCCTTTAAAGTCCCAACAGACACAGAGCTCCCTCAGATCGATCTCTGAGGTTCAGGCCAGAGCTCAAGTGAGATCTCTTCCTGGTTATTTAAGTCCACCTGTTGGTGGACTCCAGTGGACCACAAACTCCAGACCAGAACCAGCCCTGCCATGATGGCTGGTAAAATACGGACAGGACTCCGCTTAATCCAGTCCACATAAACGCATACGAGGGGACAGGTAATGTCCATCTACCACTTTGCCTCGCATATTGTCACAATACAATATACACACACGTACATGTATATTATATACATGTGTATGCCCGCCAAAGCGCATATCTTTCTTTACTTCGCTGCTATGGGCTCTAGCCCCAGGTCTTTTGTAGACCTAGCAACACCTGATAAGGACAATAAAGTTTCACTTTTGGAGTGGATGGAAAGGTGTAATATTAATCTTGTACAGGTTAATGGTCATAGGAAATATGATGGCCCTCTTGCCGGATGGGTTGGAGAGGCTCCTTCACTTGGAATATAAATATTTATCAACAATGTCCCACGAGAAAAATATGAAGATAAATTAATTCCACCTTTTCAGACTGCTGAAACATTGTTTGAGTTTGTCTCATAGACTGTTCTAGACTTTTTCCGGACAGTCTGAGGTGGGATCACTGTTATGTGTGTCTTTGTCCCATAGTGTGCCTCATAGGCCTGCATTCCCGTTGTTAATTGAGTCATCTATTGCTTCTGTCTGTCTGATCATCTCTTAGAGGGGTGATTTATTGTGTCCACTTTAACTTTTTATGGAACTATTGGGGGATGTTATGTGTTTATTTTGATTAGCTTATGGGTTAATTAGATTGCTGTCAGCTATTAGTTGCTAGCTGTGGATTAGCAATATGTGTATGTTGGCTGTTCCTTAGCTATGTTAATTATATTCCTGTTTATAGTTTTTATTGTATACGATAATGTGATCAGGCTCAGCTGATATTGTGTGGTATATAAATTCTGTGTGAGTTTTCAATAGAGTTCCAGTTTGCATCTAAGCTAGTGTCGTATAGTCTCGGATCCTCAGCTATAATACCTGGTTCTTGGGTCCAGACTGGAGGAAGCTATATCGTGATGGAAGCACTTAGCTCAAGAGGTTATTCAGAAGCCCCTTTATTAACTCTTCATAACCTCTTGAGCTAAGTTCTGGCCATGTAGTGCATTATGATTATTATCTGTGAACCTTGAACACGCATGATTTGCCACAAACTCATTGTAGTGGCAAATCTGAAAATTAAAAATTACATAGGAAACCAAAGTGTTTCTAAACCTACGCAACAGGAGCTAAATCTGTGTGGAACTGCCCGTGTCACAGACTGGAAAGTGCTGTAAACTTATGAATCAAACAACTTTTACCGTGCTACCACATAATTAATAAAAATTGATAGAAAATGGTTACCCAAAGTTAATAAAGTGCATTAATTCATTAAGTGCAAAGATATCACAGATGAGTGTAACATACAATCACTTATTGCAATCTGGATAATATTTGAATACACAATAGTGCTAAAATGGCAAATAGTGCAAACCATGCAAATAGAAATATTGCAATATAGGTCCAAAGTGCATATGTTGTCATCCGACCAATGTAACTTGGTTATTAACTACTTCCACACCGCGCACAGTATATTTACTGCGGCAGTGTGGATGCTTCCCGCGAATCACCGTAAATAAGCGGCGATTTGTGGGTGGCCGCTAGGGGGCGCACGACCCGATGTCTGCCGTCGAGCCGCGATGAGCGGCCATAGCAAAAGAACAGGGAACCGCCGATGTAAACATGGCGGTTCCCCGCTCTGTCAGTGCGGGCATAGGAGATCTAATGATCCCTGTCACTGGTATCAGTTAGATCTCTTATGCCCATGGTAGCTCAGCCCCCCCACAGTTATAATACACCCAGGGAACACAGTTAACCCCTAGATCTCCCCCTGCAGGTTAACCCCTTCACTGCCAGTGACATTTATACAGTAATCAGTGGACATTTAAATTTCTGATCGCTGTATAAATGTCATTGGTCCTAAAAAAGTGTCAAAATGGTCCGCCGCAATATCGCAGTACCGCTAAAAATCACAGATCGCTGCCATTACTAGTAAAAAAGAAAAAATAAATAAAAACCCCAGAAATTAATTTTCATCATCGTAAATGCGGCCACTTTTGCGCAAACCAATCAATAAACGCCGATTGCAATTTTTTTTACCAAAAATATGAGGAAGAATATAAATCAGCCAAAACCGATGAAAAAAAATGTTTTTTTATATATTTTTTTTGGATTTGTATTTTAGCAAAAAGTAGGAAAAACTGTGTTTTTTGCAAAATTGTCGCTCTTCTTTTGTTTATAGCGGTGATCAGAAATGATGCAGAGGCGATCAAATACCACCAAAAGAAAGCTCTATTTGTAGGGAAAAAAGGACGCAAATTTCGTTTGGGTACAACGTCGCACGACCATGCAATTGTCAGTTAAAACGACACAGTGCCGAAGGTGGGCAGAGTTACAGACAGACTGGGAACGTTACAGCGAGCCGTCCACTGCCGAGACCGGGGAGAGCGGAGAGAATAGGAGGCTGGGGGAGACCGAGAGCCGTTCCGGAGCAGCCAGGGACCCCGGGGGCCCCGCGGAGCTGATCGCCACTTCCCATGCATCCAGGAGGAAGCGTTAAGAGTCCAGCTGAAAGGTTTACTATTACCACATATTGGATCCACCTCTTCGTCTGATACTCCCTGGTTTATGTATGCCTATGGTCCCGGAAAGTTACCATTACAGTGGATGGGGTCTTACGTTTAAGTGTCAATATTCGTGGATTTGAAGTACCTCTGATGATTTTAACCCTATGCGCATATGCTCTATCAGTTTTGGTAAGAGTACCACATCCTGACTTGGTGGAGGCTCACATTGCATGCGGGTGGACTACATGAATGTGAAGTGTTATCTATGCACCCTCTCTTCAATGACCACTTAAAGACTTTACTTTTTTCTAATATAATTTTTTTTTATGGACTTATTTATCTTACAATTTTTGAACACGAGTTTATTCTCTGATGTTTTGGTAGCACTGCACGTTTGATGTATACATTTCACTAGTCCAATTTGGGAATATTGTTGTGCTGGCAGCTTTTTCTGGTTTTGGGGAGCGCAGTAATTCCTTTTTCCTTTTGACATTTATACAGTAATCAGTGAACATTTAAATTTCTGATCGCTGTATAAATGTCATTGGTCCCAAAAAAGTGTCAAAATGGTCCGACATGTCCGCCACAATATCGCAGTACCGCTAAAAATCACAGATTGCTGCCATTATTAGTAAAAAATAAAAATGAAAAAACCCCAGAAATTAATTCTCATCATCGTAAATGTGGCCACTTTTGCGCAAACCAATCAATAAACGCAGATTGCGATTTTTTTTACCAAAAATGTTTTTTTATATTTTTTTTTGGATTTGTATTTTATTTTAATTTTCGTTCTTCTTTTGTTTATAGCGGTGATCAGAAATTATGCAGAGGTGATCAAATACCACAAAAAAAAACTTTACTTGTGGGAAAAAAAGGACGCAAATCTTGTTTGGGTACAACGTCGCACGACCGTGCAATTGTCAGTTAAAGCGACACAGTGCCGAATTGCAAAAAGTGCTCTGGTCCTAAAGTGTGAAATCCTTCCGGGGCTGAAGTGGTTAAATTGAAGTCATT
>BLSH010517255.1:418493-442192 GCA_018402905.1 Glandirana rugosa | reverse complement strand
CCCCTGACGGATAGACCCCTTCCCTTCACCAGTGTCGGAAGTGCATTTCCTTCCGACACTAGTGTCGAGAAGGGGGAGTGTGTCTCGCCTTCAGGCACAAATGTATGTGCCTGGAGGCGAGTGAGCGAGGCCCCCCCCGGTTGCGCCCATCGGCCGCCGTTAGCTTCGGCGACGTGGGCGAGGGACCGGGGGGGACCTGTGTCACTCGCGCGCCCGCGCGGGTCATTTGAGCAAGGGCGTCGGCGGCAGTATACCGCCGCTAAACGCCCTTGCTCGGTGAAACGGCGGCAGTCTACGGCTAGCCATGCCATATCGCAAAAAGTGCTCTGGTCCTAAAGTGTGAAATCCTTCCGGGGCTGAAGTGGTTAACCACTTGCCGACCGCCGATCGGCATCTGACGGCGGCAAAGTGGCTCGTTCCCGCAAATCGCCGCCATATGACGGCGGCTGCGGGAACGAGTTTACTGGGCGCGCCCGCGCGCTCACTGTGTCCAGGGGGGGCCAGGGAGCGGGTGCAGCGGCTTCGATTGCCGCCGGCTACCCGCGTTGGCCCCCCCCGGAGCGAGTGAGCGGAGGTCCGTGTATGTAAACACGGACTTCCGCTCTGTGTGAGGGGGAAGAGCTGTGATCACAGCCTTCCTTTACGTGAAGGCTGTGACCACTTCCCTTCCCCAGATAGGCAGTCCCCCATACAGTTAGAACACGCCCAGGGAACATAGTTAACCCTTAGCGCGCCCCCTGCAGGTTAACCCCTTCACTGCCAATGACATTTACACAGTAATCAGTGCATTTTTATAGCACTGATCGCTGTATAAATGCCAATGGTCCCAAAAAAGTGTCAAAATGGTCCGACATGTCCGCTGAAATATCGCAGTACCGCAAAAAATCGCAGATCGCCGCCATTTTTAGTAAAAAATAAAAAAAAATTAAAAACCCAAAAATGAATTCTCATCATCCGTAAACACGACCACTTTTGCGCAAACCAATCAATAAACGCCGATTGCGATTTTTTTTATCGCAAATATGAGGAAGAATATAAATCGGCCAAAAACGGTGAAAAAAATGTTTTTTTATATTTTTTTTTTGGATTTGTATTTTAGGAAAAAGTAAGAAATTTGGGTTTTTTTGCAAAATTGTCACTCTTCTTTTGTTTATAGCGGCGATCAGAAATGACGCAGCGGTGATCAAATACCACCAAAAGAAAGCTCTATTTGTGGGAAAAAAAGGACGCAAATTTCGTTTGGGTACAACGTCGCACGACCGCGCAATTGTCAGTTAAAGCGACGCAGCGCCGAATCGCAAAAAGGGCTCCGGTCCTAAAGCTGGAAATCCTTCCGGGGCTGAAGTGGTTAAAGAAAATCAAAAAGTGAAAATTATATGAGTTCAGTAAGTCCAATAGAAATGCTGAATCATTCTAATAGAAAATATTCCAAAAGGTCAGGTTCCTTCACCAGGCACCCAGAGGCACACCCTACTCACCAGAACGAATTGATTCCCACTACAGGAATCAAAAGCGCTTGTCACTGTCAGTTCCTTTAGGTACCCGTTGTCTCCTCCAGCAGGGGCACAGATGAGCAGCAACCGGACAGCGAGCCTCACAAAAATGGAGGGTTAGGTGGAAAGAATGATGGGCAATCAATTGGTTCTGGTGATTAGGATGGGCCACTGGGTGCCTGGTGAAGGAACCTGACCTTTTGGAATCCTTTCTATTAGAGTGATTCAGCATTTCCATTGGGGATTTAACTATTGGACTTATTGAACTCATATAATTTTCACTTTTTGATTTTCTTTAACACCTAAGTCACATTGGTCGGATGACAACATATGCACTTTGGACTTATATTGCAATATTCCTATTTGCATGGTTTGCACTATTTGCCATTTCAGCACTAATGTGTATTCATATATTATCCGGATTGCAATAAGTGATTGTATTTTACACTAATTTGTGATATCTTTGCACTTTATTAACAGTGGCAAATCTGAACCTTGTACCTACAGCCAAAGTACCTGAATGATCATGCTGCAGTATGAGATTGTATTGTACACCTGACAAAGTAATCCAAAACACTGCTAATAGTAAAACTGCGCATTTACAGAGATGAACAAGAATTACATTTTCAGCCACTTATCGCAATAAGAAATGTGCTTTCCATTCAAACTACAATTACTCCTTAACTGTTACACCTGATCACACATCATCATGTTAATACAAATACTACCTGAACAGAGATTTAATAGGGAATAATTTACCCATAGAGCAGAAGGATGATCGTGGAAGGAAATCTGGAGCAGTATATGGCTCACTATCTTCTTGGATACGTTCTCCATTCTGTATGCCAACCCAGTCTCTTCCATGAAACTTTGGTGGAACAATAAAGGGTACGCTTTTTGCTCTGAAAGTCAACAAAAAAAAAAGGCTACACCATTTGTCAGATTTGTAAATATGACTGCTGTTTGTTCATGCCAAAGACTGTATTTTGATTTTGTAGTTTTTTTTTTTTAAGTTTGGAGATAAAACATAGGTTATAAACTGTAGACTTACAGTAACGATTCTTTCTTCTAGTGAGACAGAGAAATAACTCAACTTAATTTCTTTTAAATATAACTACTTCTTGTGATCTATAGCCAAACAATGGTTCTTAAAGTGGATGTAAACCCTCACATATACCCAATGAAGTGAACAGCATCAGATGATACACAGAGATGAAACAAATCTCCCTACATAAGGTTTACATGTATATCTGCTGTCTTCAGCTTTATATATTCTTCAGAAAGTGCATGTTGTGTTACAGATGTTCGCTTTCTGTTCAGTACTGAGTGTGAAGTCTGGGCACACAGCCAAGACAGCTGATTGGAGGAAAGGCACACACACCCTCTCCACATAGGCAGAGACTCTCAAAGCTGTTTTGTGAATAGTTCTTCTCTGTGCTAATCTATTTATAGCAACCTCCCTGACACAAATTTCAGCCTGGTTTTATCTCTTGTGATGGAGAACTTGTCAGAAGTTATCATGCTGCTAACAGCAGAACAGAGCAGGAGAAAGCCCCAGGACTTAGTGCTTTAAAGAGAGACAAAAAAACACTGCAGATATATGTGCCCAGCTCAAATTTCATGAATCGGGCTTACATCCACTATAACAAAGTAATCTGTCAGTAATCCACAATTAACTAAAAGTGACCAGCATGGGCCAGGTCAACTGGACACCAACATGGGTAGAACAGCAAAAAAACTGTGCTGTTTGCAAAATGAAAGCAGTGTTAGTACATACAGTGCCTATAGAACGTACTTACCCCCTTTTGACGTTGTTTGTTTCATTGTCAAAAAAATAGAATCACAGTGGGTTTAACTGTAATTACACTAATAAACCGAAAATACCATGCAGCACCATTCTATGCATCACTGGCCTTCACCAGCTATAGAGAGAACCCCACTCATCATGTGGCTGGCTGAAATAAACCTGGATTTAAGGTGTGTATGCTTTAAAGTTTTCCAGATTCATAATTAAAGTGGTTCTAAAGGCAGAAGGATTTTTATCTTAATGCATTCTATGCATCCCCTCCCCCCATACTCACCTGAGCCCCATCTCGATCCAACAATGTTGCACAGGAGACTCTGCTGTCCTCCTTGGCTGAGACAGTAGCAGGGTGTCATTGGCTTCCCCTGCTGTCAACAAAAGTCAGTGAGCCAATGAGGAGAGAGAATACTTACCTGAGCCCCATCTCGATCCAGCAATGTTGCACAAGAGGCTCAGCTGACTGGGACTCTCTCCTCATTGGCTGAGACAGCAGCAGGTGCCATTGGCTCCTCCTGCTGTCAATAAAAGTCAGTGAGCCAATGAGGAGAGAGAGGGGACGGGCGGCAGCTCCATGTCTAAATGGACACACAGAACAATGGCTTGGCTCGGGTGCCCCCATAGCAAGCTACTTGCTGTGCGGGCAGGAGGCAGGAGGCAGGGGCCAGAAGCGCTGGGGAGGGACCTGAGAAGGGGAGGATCTGGACTGCTCTGTGCAAGACCTGTATAACATGTTTGTTATTTTTAAACAAATAAAACTGAGACTTTAGTATCACTTTAATGTGTTATTATAAGCAACCTAAAAATGTCCTAGTATTTGATTCTTGACCATAGGGTTATAGTGCCATCTCCAGGAGTAGGAACAAAACAAAAGCACTTCCTAGGGACATCTCCCCTTGGTGGCCAAATTCCCCATCTGCTATAAGCGGTTCAGCTCCCCTTTTTGTTTAGTGTTTAGGAATCCTAGTTTCATTTTAGCATGGGTAATTTTTTTTATTTTTCTTCAAGGCATTCAATAAACAGCCAAATTGAGTGACAAAATATGAAATATAAATCCCTGGTGCCCAACATGTGGCCCACTGGCCCTCTGCAATTAGGTCTGTACTGCAAGTTATCTCTGTCCACATTACAAGTAAAGTTATGGCCGGGAGCGAGGGAAAGCAGTACCCTAGTGTGTGATCTGGTAACTGATCACCAATGCATATGTGACATTATCCCCAATGCAGGGTGGGGGGGTTAACTTTCACTGCCATGACCACCAATACGGGGGGGGGTACAGGATGGGCATGGAGTTTAATGTTCACTACCATGATCACCAAATCAGGTGGGACAATGAGGGATCAACATTCACTGACATGGCTACCAATGTGAGGAGGAAGGGGAGGGTAACAGTCACTGCCATGACCACCAATGCAGGAGGGGGAAATGGAGGAGTTAACTTTCAGTGCCACTGATCACAAAATGAACATCAATGTGCATGGGGGTTTAACTTTCACTAAATTCAATGTGGGTGGGGGATTACATTTCACTGCCAGTTACCACCAAAATGGGAAAAGGAGTTAATAGTACTGACACCAGTGCTGGGGGCTAATATTGTGTTCACTGACACCAATGTTGGAGGTTATTTTTGCATCCACTGGCACTAATGTTTGAGTTATTATTGCACTCACTGTTACCAATACTGGGGGTATTGTACTCCAACTTCTATAGTGTGCATTATGATACGCTGCAAAAAATATGCAACAGAACCACGTTAATATGTGTTATAGCTCATATATTTTGAATGAAATACATGAAAATGCACTGCTATTGTGTAGCCCCCTGGAAGTGTTGGGGCCCTCACTTGAGGCCCCGTATAATTTTCAAGTTGATCACCACTATTATAGACCCTAATATTTCCCCCAACTTGGCCATTGAGCACATACAGATCTCTGGCTACATACAGGATCGTCTGTGACAGCCCCATTTGAAAATTGTGGCAACGTCATAGGGGGCGTATATGATTGAACAACCCCTGGTTATTTTTCACAGTGTCCCCCAAGACCAACAGCCCCCCCATGTGGAAGGCATCTGTCCTGGGAGAAAGTACCAGCTTACTGTCAGGCGGCAAGTGTAAAAGTCCTCCCCTCTTAAGTGAGTGAGTGATGGGCCATTGGGTTAACTGTCTCCTTGGCCTCTATGTGCTGTGTTGTTATGTAGGGGCTGATTGGCTCTACCTTGGGATACCTCCTACCTTTTGCTTTGTACCTACCATTTTAATTGGGTCTCCAGCCTGGAGGTTGCTGGGCAATGGCTATGACCATTCTGCTGTAACAATGGCTGCACCTCCAGCAGTCATCTTGGGAATGGCCAATAACTTCACTCCTCAGTGCTCTGCTGGAACAGTGGGAAGGAGCTCCACTTGGCTTCCCTGACTGGCTCATGTTCTGTAGCTGCTGTGGTGGTCAAGAACAGTGCCCTGTGTAATAGCTTGCACTGAAAAGGGCACCCTTCCTGTTTCTTGCCCTGTGTAGTTGCCTGAATCTCATAGTGGTGCAGTGAGTCCTGCTGGGTGTCAGTCCTTCAATCTGTGACAGTGGTTCTGTGCCTGTAGAGTCTTGCCCTCGAGGCTTACATGCAATTTGTCCTCCCAATTAATTCACAGGAAGGAATCTCCTTCCTTTAAGGACCAGGCCAAAAGAAAGGCGGTAACCCTTGCACGTTCTATGTATTTGTCCTGTTTCATGTCTATCTGCTGTTGTCTCACTGGTGTGCATCTCTGCAGAATGTATGCAAGTTCTAGGTGGCATTGTCTCTATGGTTCCGTAGGCAGTTCTGAATGTGTAACACCACACCCTAGTTCTGCAGTGGTAAATTCTGACCAAATGGAAAAAATCGCTGGACAAACAGGTTAGTGTGAGTTGTCTAGTCAAGTCCTCCCTATTTTAGTTGCTTCTTTCTCCATTGCTGCTGACCGGCAAGTTCTTTCTGCCCCTTTATTGGATAGAGAGGGGTGATGGGTCAGCTGTCAGGGCCTGTGGAAAGGATCTCAGTCATCTATCAATGTCCAGGAACTATGAGCGATAAGGATCTGTCTTTCCCATTGGGTTGATCTCTTTTGGGATAATCCACTGAGGGTCCAGTTGCAGCAGTGGCATATGCCAATTTCAGGGCAGAACAAAGAGTCCTGCTGGGTGGAGCTTCATATTCCAGCCATCTCCATGGTTTACATTCTGGATATGGAAAGCTAACAGGCAGACTACTTAAGTCATCAAGGTCTAGACCAGGGGTGTCCAACCTGCGGCCCAAGGGATATGAATGCTATGAATATGACCCAACACAAAATCATAAACTTACTTTAAAATGTTGACTTCTTAGGGGATTTTTTATAAAAATATGTTTACGCTTAGTGAACACATGCAGCCAAAGAAAAATATGAGTGTGTCTCTTTACTGGACTTTTATAAGTTTTATCTTCCCAAAGAAAAATATCCCACTCTTCACAATCATGCCTTATCCATGTCATCGGTTTTCAGCAGCACCTACAGTATCTCACAAATGTGAGTACACCCCTCACATTTTTGTAAATATTTTATTATATCTTTTCATGTGACAACACTGAAGAAATGGCACTTGGAAAGTCGTGAGTGTACAGCTTGTATAACAGTGTAAATTTGCTGTCCCCCTATTTGCGAATATTAATCACGTGGTGTTATTAACGTATTAATTTAGGTTTTATAGTCTTATTTATGATTGCAAATTGTATGCACTGTGCACTTTAGCCACTGCGTGGTAATATACACATAAATTGTAATTTATATATTTTTGGTTAGCACTTCACTATTTACAATTTTTTTTTAGGTATATGGGTATACATTTAGGTGTTAAGCAGCAGCCAGACCTACATTTTTTGTCACATTTTAAACACACATAGTAGCGCAGACGTGTGTTTGTTTTATGTCTTAAATTTGGTGTTATCACTCTCACTCTCTCATACTGGTCACTGGAAGTTCATCATGGCACCTCATGGCAAACAACTCTCTGAGGATCTGAAAAAAAGAATTGTTGCTCTACATAAAGATGGTCTAGGCCAGGGGTGGCGAACACGCGGCTCTCGAGCCGCATGCGGCTCCCGGCCATAATGAATGCGGCTCTTTGCCTCTTATTATATTTTGTATATACTGTGGCTCTTTGCCAAGTTTCATGTTTCTCTCAGGGCGATCTCAGGCAGCTTGCATTGACTTCTATGATAGAAGTCTCCTCGCAAGCCGCCTTGAGATCGCCTCGAGCGCCGCTTCGCGCCAATTTGCGCCGCATCGCGCCGATTCGTGCCGCTTCTGTGTGAGTGTTTGTCTGTTTTGGCAGGTCACTGCGTGGTGTGGCTCTCTGACTCTCACAGTTTAAAATTTTGGCTCTTTGTGTCTAACTTGTTCGCCACCCCTGGTCTAGGCTATAAGAAGGCTGCCAAGACCCTGAAACTGTGCTACAGCACGGTGGCCAAAACCATACAGCAGTTTAACAGGACTGGTTCCACTTAGAACAGGGCTCGACATGGTTGACCAAAGAAGTTGAGTGCACATGCTCGGCGTCATATCCAGAGGTTGCCTTTGGGAAATAGACATACGAGTGCTGTCAGCATTGCTGCAGAGATTGAAGGGGTGGGGGGTCAGCCTGCGAGTGCTCAGACCATATGCCGCACACTGCATCAAATTGGTCTGCATAGCTGTCATCCCAGAAGGAAGCCTCTTCTAAAGAAGATGCACAAGAAAGCCCACAAACAGTTTGCTGAAGACAAGCAGACTAAGGACGTGGATTACTGTAACCATGTTATGTGGTCTGATGAGACCAAGATAAACTTATTTGGTTCAGTTGGTGTCAAGCGTGTGGGGCGGAAACCAGGTGAGGAGTACAAAGACAAGTGTGTCTTGCCTACAGTCAAGCATGGTGGTGTCATAGTCTGGGGCTGCATGAGTGCTGTCGGCACTGGGGAACTACATTTCATTGAAGGAACCATGAATGCCAACATGTACTGTGACATACTGAAGCAGAGCATGATCCCTCCCTTCAGAGACTGGGCCGCAGGGCAGTATTCCAACATAATAAGGACCCCAAACATAGACAACCACTGCCTTGCTAAAGAAGCTGAGGGTAAAGGTGATGGACTGATGGACTGGCCAAACATGTTTCCAGACCTAAACCCTATTGAGCATCTGTGGAGCATCCTCAAATGGAAGGTGAAGGAGCGCAAGATTTCTAACATCCACCAGCTCCGTGATGTCGTCATGGAGGAGTGGAAGAGGACTCCAGTGGCAACCTGCGAAGCTCTGGTTAATTCCATGACCAAGAGGGTTAAGGCAGTGCTGGAAATAATGGTGGCCACACAAAACATTGACACTTTGGGCCCAATTTGGACATTTTCACTTAGGGGTGTACTCACTTTTGTTGCCAGCGGATATTAATGGCTGCGTGTTGAGTTATTTTGAGGGGACAGCCAATTTACACTGTTATACAAGCTGTACACTCACTACTTTACATTGTAGCAAAGTGTTATTTCATCAGTGTTGTCACATGAAAAAATATAATAAAATAGTTACAAAAATGTGAGGGGTGTACTCACTTTTGTGGGATACTGTATATTTGTAAGCATCTATTTTCAAGGATGAAGCACACGAAGAACAAAATTAGAACCAAAATATCTGATGAGCACTAGGGATGGGCGAACAGTTCGACCCGAGCATGAGTTGGGGCTGAACGAATGGCGGTTCGCCCGTTTGCGGAACAACCAAGTTGTCGAGGTGTTCGACCATTTGTTCAGCCCACCGAATGACCACAGTGCACTGTAGTGAGTGATCACCATTCATCTTTATATTAGTGTGAATCTAGGGATGGTTCAGTCAGTGTGAATGTAGCAACAACAAGAAATCAGGCGCCTGCTGAAGTGCAATGAAGACCTAAGGTAAGAAATTATCACATAGTGGATCACAGCTGCTGGGAAGACTCCTGGGAGAGTGAATGATAGAAAAGCTGCAAAGTTCCTGAAGCGCTTAGATCTACAATAATAAATGTGCCACCGATTCCATGTAAACTTTAAAAAGTGGCCAATTGGCCAATAGTTTATTAAAAACACAGCTCAAAAGTATAAGGTCAATCTTTAAAAGATCTGATCACAAAGCCTAGGGGGTGTATACACTGCACTTCTACCTTAGATTCACACGAGTCTGGATCAGGATCCGCCCGGGAGCAAGATGGCAAAAAGATACACTGACAGCCTGGGAAAGATAGCCAATTG
Source organism: Glandirana rugosa (assembly GCA_018402905.1). Lineage (NCBI taxonomy): Eukaryota > Metazoa > Chordata > Amphibia > Anura > Ranidae > Glandirana > Glandirana rugosa. The sequence goes on along the minus strand of BLSH010517255.1, from coordinate 432,631 downwards.
CCAGGGAGACTGCACCGTAGCAGGGCACACTGAGGAGCATCCAGGGAATCCAATACAAGCCTGTGAGACACGGAGGAACCTCCTCGTCCAGCCTCCAGCATAATGTCAAATGCTGGGGTGGAAGTAGTAGGAAGGGGAGCCACTGGTGGAACACACACCACTGGCGTCTGGATAGCAAGTTGATGGTGATTGGTCCTGTCACAGTGACAACATGTTTCACGCACCTGCACCTTGTCAAGTCAGGTCAAGATGACTGCATTGTATTGCAGTGTGACAGTGCAGTTCTACTGCAGTATATTATAGTGTATCAGTGGAGTGTGTCTGTGTAGTGAGTACTCAAGTTAAAGTACACCAAACACCACTTCCCATTGATTAAAGTGCACCCACGTACACATTTCCACATCTTTATTACATTTTGTTAATAAGCACACCCCCATCATGTCTCGGAGGACAACAAGGAGAAGCAGACATTCCCATGGCACTATGAGGGGGCCAGTGGCGTATGTGTTCACAGACAAAGGTGGAAGTGGTCAGTCCTCAGGTAGGGCATCATTTCCTCTGTTTAGTGAGTGTAGTGTGACCACCATTCATCTTTACATTAGTGTGAATCTAGGGACAGTTCAGTCAGTGTGAGTGTAGTGACCATTTAACACAGTATATTTCATTTACTGCAAGTTTAAGGCCGTCCATTTCGGTACATTAGTGCACGTTTAATGTAGTATATTTCATTGTGTTACTGTAAGTTTAATGCCATATATTTCAGTGTGTTACCTTCCATTTAACTCAGCATATTTCAGTGTGTTAAAATACACTGGTAAATCTAAACAAGATTGCCCGCGCCTAGGAGGTAAATCAAAAGGGGAGGAGCAGCTGGTATAACAGTATAACTTATACAATGTTAGACTTGTGCAATACTAAATTCAATAGGTACTGCGCTAATCCAGCAATTATCACACATACAGCCGTGTCCCTCTCGTATGATAGGTGTAGTCTTTCCAGAACAAAATATCCCACAGGCGACACCTACTGCATATTTAAATCATAGCGCTTACAACATTTACTTTTGCTCTAATAGGCCACAGTCTAATTCCTAAAACTGCATAGTATGTTGTCACTCCCAAAAGCAGTCTATAGGTTCCTGAACGTAAATTATAAACAAACAAACAAAACAAAAGTCTGTATCATCCAGGATACCAAATCCTATAGATGTCCCAGGAATAGACATGCAAGGTGGTATATATATATATATAAAGATGACAATTCGCAATATAGGTTAATGCATGGAGCTGTAACGCATGTAAGACTTCAAAATGTCCATAAAAAAGAATGAATGAATTTGAGTCCCATAGTACAGGTCGAAGTTATGTGATTGATAAGTTTATTTCCTGCAAATCCACCCATGTGACCTATGTGGTTGTCTGTCCTTGTGGGCTCCAGTATGTAGGGCGAACTACAAGGAGTTTAAGCACAAGGGTGGCTGAGCATCTAAACAACATCAAGAAAGGGTTCCCCAACCATACATTCCCCAACAATACATTGGGCGGGGCTTACACGTCAAACGTCATTTCCGGTTTTTTGGTTCCCAGGTGGAACGCAGGAGACACAGCGTCTCCACACTGTGGAACCCCAGCTGCTGTATCGTTTTTGATCGGGTTTGATCATTTTAGATGTTTTTAGTATATCAATAAATTAGCGTTATTTGCACAAGATCCAGCCTTTTTTTCCACATGATCTATTGCTTGGGAAACGGTGAGGAGAAGGAGAAGGGAGCCCTGTGACCAGAGGAATCGAGGAACGCCAGATCCAGTGAACACAGCGGCAGCTGTGCACTCCTTCCAAAGCGTGGACCCCTTGAGTGGGGAACGTTTTTCTGGTAAGCAGGTACACTCTCTGTCTGGAGGGAACACCCGGCGCACGGATTGAAGACACTTTAAGTCACTATCTACAAACTTCACTGAAAGAGCCCGCATAGAAAGTCACTCTACTATTGACCAGAGAAAACACAAACTGATTGCAACTGCTGTGTGGGTTTCAACTCTGACTTTATCTTTTTGGAAACTTGTTTCTCACTGTGGCACAATTACGCACCTAAGCACCTTAAACATTCATAAAGATCTAAAGACTTTATAATTGTTCCTTTTTCAAAGTATGGATATCTGACCTTGTTCATTTTTATTTATCTGCATACAATTTGCCTTTCTTAGATTATTGTTTTTACTTGGGATATAATTCTTATTGTCTTTAAACTTTTACCAAGTGGGAGTTTCTGTATTACAACACATACCAGCCATTTGCACCTTTACCCTATATAATAAGACCCACCAACATTTCTTACGTTGACCCAAAATAACCAAGTATTGTAGCCCAGTTCAATAACTGGATGATCTAAAAAGAATATATTTTATTGCCAGCATACTGGAAAATTTTTCACAAAAACAAAATTTTTTTTTTACAATCATATAAGAGCAGCGCCAATACCATCCTAATACCTTTATATTTATTTACTACCCCCATTGGGGCAGTTCGGTGGTGGCAGCAGCTCTTAGAGCATATCTGATCCGGTTGCGCGGAACATACACACATTTCTTTCAAGAGGTGGTTCACGCCACCCCAGCTGGAGCCAGGAATGGTGGTGTGCAATAATGGCACAAGCCTCCTGTTTGCCCTTAGACACGGAGAGTTGACACATGTGCCATTCCTGGCACTTGTCCTCAATTTGGGGGTACAGCATTTCCTAAATAGGTACCTAGGGTTGGAAGATCTGTTAAAGCAGTCTGGAAGAGTCTGTAGCCATTTCAGGCGGTCATACACAGCCAGTGCTCAGTTGCCTGAAATTCAGTGGGAATTCCACCTGCCCGTAAACCACCTGATTTGTGATATGCCCACCAGGTGGAACTTGATTTTGGCAATGCTGCTGCGGCTGCACATGCAGCAGAATACCTGTGTGAGTATGGCACAACGACAGGCTGAGGCTTTTTTTCCCCATGCCAATGGCTGCTCCTAAAGGATGCATGCACTGTACTGTCACCATTTGAGGAGGCCACAAGGATGGTGAGCCCTGACAATGTATGCATCAGTGACACAATCCCTGTTGTGTTCCCTATGGAGCAGACTCTGCATGGTATTATGGACAGGGCACTCTAGGCAGAGCAGTGGGAGGAAGAGGAGGACTTCCTTTCCTCTCAAGGCCCACTTTATGCAGACACCATTTTAGCTATGCTACAGCACACAAGAGGAGAGAGCGGATGAGGAGGAGGAGGAGGGTTCTGGCAGTTTTGGAGGCATTAAAGCAGAGGAAGACATATGTCAAACAGTAAGAGATGGTTTTCCATCCCCAGAACCCTAGGGAGTAGCACGTGACTGGGAGGAGGCAGTTCCAGATACTATAATCCTGAGTGACCCAGAGGTGTCTGCTTCTCATGCCTCCACAAAAATGTGGTGTAAAGGAGAAGTGTCACTTTTTCTTGGCAACCCTCCTTTACCATCGTTACAAGGAGAAAGTCTCAGAACTCATCTCATCCCCACAGAGTGCAGAATATGAAATCTTTTGAGGACACCTTAAAGAAGAGTTTATTGAACACTTTTCCCGACTCTGGTGGTTACAGTGTTGTGGAAAATGTAGTTTTGAGGCTTCTGTTGGTCAAGAGAGGAGCGGTGGAGAAGATGGCCGCCTAAGTGATGCATTTCACAATTTTTTTAGTCCTCACCGCCCAGGGCTGTCAGCTTCCACATCCCATTGGCAGCGTCTGCATCACATAGTGGGCAATTATCTTAGGGCGAAAACAGAGATGGAGAGCTTTCCATTTGACAATCCACTGGCTTACTGGGTCATGAGAAAAGACCACTGGCTAGAACTTGTCCAGTATGCAATTGAGCTGCTGGGCTGCCCTGCATCCAGTGTGCTTTCCGAATGGGCATTCAGTGCTGCTGGAGGTTTTTTCTACTGATAATAGAACGTGTCTGTCCACAGACTCTATGGACCATCTGACATATATCAAAATTAATCAGTCCTGGATTACCAGCAGCTATGAAGCCCCTGATGCCGATGTCGCTGATTAAGTGTTTTTGGGATGTGGAATCTCTGCAGGACTTCTAGGCTGCCTAGCATTGTGGGTATTGATTTCATCTGGAAGAATGTTTTTGGTGTAGGTTTCATGGGCACAATTAACACCTAAAGACCAATTTTTTTTTTTTTTTCCATAAAGTTTTTATTGAGAAGAAATGTACATACAAGAAAAAAAAAGTAATGACAGATGTTGTACATACAGAAATACTTTGGGTGAATATATTTTTGCTGATACAAAAGATACATAAAAGAGATTTGAATAGGCAACAATACAGAGCAATGTACATATAAAGTCACAATAGGATCTTTAACCAGGTAGAGTATCTTACGGTTACTAATAGGTAGGAGGTGTAGAAATACCGAGGATGGATGGGATATAAAGAAAGTATGCTTTAAATTTTGATAGGGCTTATAGACACGTGTGTTTTGAGATGAAATATAAATATACTCTGATTCTGTTTTAGATGAAGTCAAGGCATGCGGTTCACCTGTGTTATATTAAACTTAATATATGAAGATATATGGGCAAGAGACTTTTGAGTATTCTGCACTGATTGGGAGAAGATAACTTGACTGGAAGTTTATTGGTATGTACGAAAAATGGGAAAAAAAAGAAAAAAAGGGGGGGGGGGAAGATAGAGAAGAGAAAGAAAAGAAAAAGGGGAGGAGTGCAGTAAAAAGGCTTATTGGTAGGGTAGGGAGAGGGGATGTGTGTGCACAGGGGCAGACATAGGCCAGCTATGACTCCCCTCTCCATTCAAGGAGCACATAGTGCCGTTGGTTTGGTAAGGATTTAAGGAGGAGTGTTATTCAAAGGGTAGTTATGTGAGGATTTGAATTTTTGCCAGTTGAACCAAGTCGCTGTAAATTTTGTAAGGGTTTCGTGTGAAATGCTTATAAGTTCTTCGATTTTTTCAGTGTTATTAATTCTCCGGAACCATTCCTCTCTCGTTGGAATGTTTAGGGATTGCCAGTGGTATGGAATGCATTGTTTAGCTGTGTTGATCATAAACATTATTAAAGATTTATTATAACGCTTCTTTGGGATTTTGGAAGGGTGAAGCAAATATGTGGCAGGGGAAAATTCCAGCGTCTCCGCTGTAACTTGGTGGATGGTGTTATGAACCACCTTCCAGAATTTTTGGATTTGGGGGCATGACCACCAGATGTGAAAGAAAGATCCTATGCCATCCTTACATCGCCAGCATTTGTTTGAGATGGTATTTGAGAATTTGTTTAGAAGTTCCGGTGTTCTATACCATCTAGACAGGATTTTGAAACTGCACTCCTGGGTAGCCACATTGAGAGATCCTTTGTGGGTGTAGGTACATATGAGTTCCCATTCCTCTGGTGATAGAGACCTTTTGAGGTCTTGTTCCCAGGCTCTGCAAGCAGAGTCTGAGAATGCAGAGGAGGTTCTCAAATGTAGAGGAGTACAGAGTGGAGATGATGTGTCTTTGGGGAGACTTTTTAGAGCAGAGGTCTTCAAGGGTGGATGTTTTCCGCGTCCATAGCGGTATGTTGGAGGAATTATGTAAGAAATTCCTGACCTGCAAGTAAATCCAACGTGGGATATGCTTAGGGAGTAGGGAGTCATTTAACTCTTCCAGTGACAAGAACGCCCCTCTTTTAAAAAAATGTGATGCTAGGACGTCTTTGTGAGGCCAGATGTTTAGGAGGAAGTTTTTGTCTAGGCCTGGTGGGAAGTCTGGGTTCCCTCTCAGGGGGGTTAGGGGGCTGAGCCATGGTTTAGGGTTGGAGCTTTTACTTGAACTATGAAAGGCGGCTAAGGTAGGGCCAATAAATGGGTGTTGTTTATTTTGAGGAGAGATATGTTGGGGATGAATCCATGGTAGGTTTCTTAGATTTTGTGGTGAAGTGAGTTGTTCGAGAATGACCCAGTCCTTAATAGAACCGTGTAAGTTCCAATCAACGATACGGGTAAGGAGAGTTGCTAGGTGATATTTGCGGAGATCAGGGAGGGCAATCCCGCCTCTAAGTTTTGGAAGGGTTAGTTTGTCATATCTAATTCTGGGTTGCTTGTTGCTCCAGATAAAAGCAGAGCAAAGCTGGCAGAAGTTATTGAAAAAGGATATAGGAATCTTAATGGGAATTGTTTGGAAGAGGTAAAGGAAACGGGGGATGATTGTCATTTTAATTAGAGATGCTCTACCGAACCATGAAACATTGAGTATGTTCCATCTCTTTAGATCTTCTTTGGTCTCTTTTAGAATTGGAGTGAAGTTTAGTTGGAAGAGGTTGGAAAGGGTATGTGGTAGTTTAATTCCCAAGTAGATAATGTAGTCTTTGGCCCATTTAAAGGGAAAGTTGTTTTGGCAAAGGTGGACTGTTTCAGGAGAGAGGGTTATATTCAAGGCAAATGATTTAGAGTGATTCATTTTTAGATTTGAAAATTTGATGGAAAAAATCTAAATCTTTTATCAGGTTTGGAATAGAGATAATTGGTTCTGAGAGGAAGAGAAGGAGGTCGTCGGCGAAGGCCGCTATTTTAAATGAGTGTTCTGCAATGGTAATCCCCTTTATATTGGGATTGAGGCGAATTTTGTTAAGGAGGGGCTCGAGGGACAGAACAAATAATATTGGGGAGAGCGGGCACCCTTGTCTAGTGCCATTTTTGAGTTGAAAGGCGTCCGACAGGTGGCCATTGACACGCACTCTAGCAGTAGGGGAGGAGTATAGGGCTTTAATATATGAAAGCATTAATTTAGGAATTCCCATGTGTCGGAGTACCGCGTGCATGTAATCCCAGGCCACCCTGTCGAACGCCTTCTCAGCATCTAGGGAGAGGAAAAATCCTTGTTTCTTATTCAAGTTGAGCCAGTGATGGATATTTAATGCTTTGATGGTGTTGTCTCTGCCCTCTCTACCCGGAATGAATCCGACCTGGTCTAATGAGATTAGGGATGAAAGAAGAGGTAAGAGGCGATTGGCCAAAATCTTTGCAAATATTTTTATGTCCACATTAATGAGAGATATGGGACGATAGTTTGATACTTGGGAGGGATCTTTGTCCTCTTTGGAGATAACGGCAATATGCGCTTCAAGAAGGTGTGGGGGAGCTTGGTTTTCTAGGCTGAGTGTGTGGAACGAGGAGAGGTAATGGGGTTTGAGTATGTTCATGAATGTTTTGTAGTACTGTAGGGGGAGTCCATCTGGGCCAGGGGCTTTGCCTACTTTCATTTCTTTAACTGCCTTCACTAGTTCCGTTTCCGAGATGGGTGCATTTAATTTATTTGAAGCATCTTTCGAGATGGGAGAGATACCAAAGTCATCAAGGAATGACTGAATTGAGCGGTTTCGTAGGTCTGATCCTTGAGGGCATTTGGGGTTGGATGGAATGTTATACAGTGTGCGGTAGTAGTTCTCGAATTGGAGAGCTATCTTGTCATTAGATGAGTGTATATCTCCGTGTGTGTCCTTAATGTGGTGAACTGTATCAGCTGACTTTTTGCTTTGTACCGCCTTAGCCAGCAACCTGCCACTTTTGTTTCCCTGTTCATAATAAATCTTATGCCGCAGGATGTAGCGTCTTTTCACCTTTAAGTTTAGCTCCTCTAAGAGGAGTTGTCTTAATGATAAAAGTTCTTCATATGTTGCAATAGCTTGGTTTCTCTTATGGGACGATTCTAGCTTGCTAATTTGTGACATTAAGGTAGAGATTTTTGTCTGATGGATTTTTTTATTTTGGGAGGCTATTTTTATAAATTCGCCCCGTACTACGCATTTGTGTGCTTCCCAAATGTTAAGAGGCGATGTGTCGGGTGTATCGTTTAGTGAGAAATAGTCTTGAATGCATGAAGAGATGTTGGAAATTACTGCAGGGTCGTTTAGTAAGGCGGAGTTAAGTCTCCATGTTTTGGTCCTATTTATATTTTCTGGAAAGGTCAGGGTAGTAGTAATTGGATGATGGTCTGAGAAAGTCATGGGTTCAATTGTAGCGTTTTGAAGAAGAGATAAGTCGGTTTGCGAGACAAAGAGGTAGTCTATCCTCGTGTATTTTTGGTGCAGGGGAGAGAAGAATGTGTAATCCTTCCCTTGTGGATTAAGAGTTCTCCAGGTGTCATGCAACAGGAGACTGTGTAATTGTTTTTTAATTTGTCTTAGCACTCTATATGGTAAGTAAGATGTACCAGAGGAGGTGTCCATAATGGGGTTCATGGGGACATTAAAGTCTTCCCCTAATATGAGGATTCCTGTTGAAAATGATGTCAGAAGGTCAGTTATCTGTCTAAAAAAGGCTACTTGTTTGGTGTTGGGTGCATAGATATTGGCGATTGTTATGGGTCGGTTGTTAAAGGTGCCTTTAAGGAAAATATATCTTCCCAATGGATCACTCAAGGAGTCCGTGATTATGAATTGGGTGTGTCTAGAAATTAGTATTGTGACTCCTTTCGATTTCGATTCTTTGTTGGTGGCATGATATATCTTTGTGTAGTTCTTGTCGGAGAGGTTGGGAATCTTCCCTTCAAGAAAATGGGTTTCCTGAATTAGAGCCACATTTGCTTTCAGTCCATGACATTCTCTTAATAATTGAGAGCGTTTCTCAGGGAGGTTTAGCCCTTTGGCATTAATAGAGTCTACTTTCAACGAGAGAGGATTTTTGATCGTTATTGGAGATGCCATTATCGTTTGTTGATGGTTTGCCCAGTCGATAATTGAGGTAATAGATATAGTAGGCTTAATATGTTCTGGTAGGGCGAAGGAAACTAACAGAGCTTGAGTTCAACGGCTGGAAATTTGGTAGGTGGAGTTGAGTCTCAGAGAGAAGAGAACAGTAACAGGGAGAGGGGGGGTAGATAGGAAACAAAAGATAGGATAGACGAAGGAGATGTCTGAAAGACGGTAAGAGTGGATGTCCGGAGGGAGATGTATACCAGCTAATCTTCCTGTAGTGGTGGTCGGGGGAGTGCTTAGATATGATATTTAGGTAAGTCCGGAACTGTCAGGAGAGAAAGGGATCTCTCTCTCTGTGTGGGAGAGTGGTCTAGTTTTGAACGTGAGGAGGCATGCACCTGCTGTGGTGGAGCTGGGGAGAACCAGGTATGGTATGGAATCCTGTGTGGGGTTAGGTCTGGGGGGGTCTTTGATGGTTTAAAGAGGATGGAGTGTATGGAATTGACTGTGGTGGGATTGTGGTGTGTTATTGGAATGGACAGCTGTCTCTCTATGGATGGTGTGTACTGGGTGCTAATAATAAGGGTATGAAGATGAGGATTATATAGGTGATACCCATTGGAAGGATTATAGTATCCTATGGGGGTGTGGAGGCTTTTTATGTTATACACAGAAAAAGAGAAAAAAATAATGGAGGAAACTCTAATTGATGTAGTGTATTATAGCCAGGCAGAGGACAATCTGGTATAGGTTTAAAAGGTTAGAGAAGATCCTTAGTGTAAGTAAGTAATTTAGGAGGCTGTTATGAAGTTGTAACATATTATCCATTGTTTATGCCTCGTCCTTGCTAAGTCTTCTGTGGGGGGAGCGAGGGGTCCCTGGATTATACCTCCCAACGAGGAGCAAGGGGCCCGTACTGGCACTCCCCCCTCAGAGACATCCCAGGAAGCAGGGTAAGCCACAAGTTGAATGAGGTAACTTGAGTCAGGAACACAAAGAAATAAAGGCTCAAACCGACCAGAACCATAACGTAACTTACATTTGAAGCTTCTAAAGAGCTTGGATGGTCGCTCTTGATAGGGCTTTGTGAACGGAGCCCTGAAGCTTGGGATCTAAAATAACATTGGTTAGAGAGAACACAGAAAAAATGCATAAAATACCTTAATGGGTTAAAGAAAACTCAATAATAACCATATATTCGGTCAGGTGTAAGGCCCGGGACCGTCTGGCTGGATAAGGCTTACACCTGGTGTATCGTTTATATGATAATAACAGTGTATGATTATTAAGAGGAGACTTAGGTTAATATCAATGTAACTGGTATTTTAGAGAACCTGTGATATTGAAGAAAGATTGGTCAAAAAAAAAAGCTTTAGATTCGTATCGGAGCTGGTGCTTTCTGCAGTTGGCTCATGGTTAGAGAGTCCTGTCTTAAGAGTACCCAAGCATTAGGTGTGTGCCTTAAAAGGCACTTAGATAGAATAAAGAAGGGTGAGATCATGAAATCAGATTGTCTCTCATCAGTCAGGAGGAAAAAGATTAAACTCACCATTGGGCTCATCAAGTACTATTGCCAAGAAAATAAGAGTGTATTAGCCATTGTACCGAGTTTATGAGTAGAAAGCTTTCTGGCCATTCTTGTGGAGTGGAACAGGATCAATGGGGAATGATATTTAGAGATTGAGCAACTTAAGCATCCATTCGGTCTCTTCTACATGGAGGGGATGAACCAGGGCTTCTTGGTGCTTCCTCTCTGTGGTTCTGGTGAAGAGAAGGTGTATCAGAATTTCTTCGGCGTCTGTCTCTGTGTCTTTGAGCTCTTGGGGTGGAGTTGTTAGAGACTTCGATCCATGTTTCGGAAATGGAGAATGTGCTGTACTATTCAGGAACTTCCGTGTATGGAATGTTGAGCGTTTCACAAAAGGCATGTAGATCGTCGGGGGTTCTTAGGTGAGCCGAATGGCCTCTCCAGGTTGCTGACAGACAGAAGGGGAACTTCCATCTGTATGGAATACCTCTTGATCTGAGTTGCTCCAGCAGGGGACGCAAGGCTCTTCTGTGGTTTAGGGTTATGGTGGAGAGGTCTTGGAACAGTTTGATCTCAGTACCATTAAAGAGCACTCTATTGCGATCTCTGGCTTTTCTAAGGATTGTTTCCTTTTGTGGGAAATTTACTAAGCAACAGATAATGTCTCTAGGAGGGTCGGATTCCCTTCCTCTGGGTCTTAGTGCCCTGTGGATTCTTTCTATTTCAATGGGGGAATCTGCGGGTCTTTCTAGCAGGTCGTTAAAAATCCCCACCACAGTCTGTTCAATCTGGTGTTGTTCAATAGTTTCAGGGAGTCCCCTGATGCGTATGTTATGGCGTCTTCCTCGATTATCGAGGTCTTCCAGATGTCTGTGCATGTCGATTATGTGTGAGAGGTTCAGATCTGTGGATCTTCGGACTTGTCTTATGGCGTCAGCATGGAGGGTTGTTGTTTGTTCCACCGCTCCCATCCTCATGGAGACTGTGTGCAAGTCGGCCCTGAGATCGGATATGGCAGCTGTCAGGGTAGCTTTTATGTCTGCTTGTAGGTCATTTAGACAGAGCGGGTTAGGTGTGGCCGGGTAAGTAGGCTTCTGCTGTGTACTCGCCTGGGTCTGGGATCCAGTCGGAGATTCTAGTTCCATCTCTGTGGATGAGCGGTTGTCCCCTCCCGCAAGCCTGAACATTTCTGGGATGTTGCCGGGTGGTTGCGGTGGCTGTTCTTTGAGATTGCGGGAGGCTGTGGTAGGGTGGTCGTTTTTCCCCATGGTTGAAGGAGGTTTAAGGGTGGGAAGGATTCCTGTGTTTGCTAATGAGGCTCCACAGTGCAGGAGTACTTCAGGCAGCCATCAGCGTGCAGGGATCGTCAGGACACCCCTTCGTACAAATGAATTTAAAGATTTTGATGGGTGGATAGGGGCCTGAGGGGCTGATCTATATATTGCGGCCTAGTCACTGGTGAGGCCCCAGGCTATATTTGTGGATGGCGCGGAACTATGCGCGGGCCTGTGACTGTGAGCTGTCCTGCAGGTGTGTAGGGGTAGTGAGGGTCCTCCAGGTCCATGCCTCGGGGTCCGGGAAGGAGTGGGAGGGCTGGATGAGTGCTGGGGGGCCGCCGAGGCTTCCGCGGCCTAGTCGCGGCAAAAGCCGCGGCCTAAATTTCGGGGCTCCGCGGAGGTCCGCAGCGGACCGTCAAAATATTTATATCGGTCTGTGCAGGGGGATGATGGAAGGCCCCCTGGGTGTGTGGGGATGCTCACCGAGGCTTCCTGAGGTCGGATGGTCAGAGATAAGCTCCGTTGCTCTGGAGCTCTCTGAAGATGAGGCCGCCGTCCTCGCAGTCCAGACCACGCCCCCCCAATTTTTTCACTCCTGTTTGACAGGTGCATATAATTTCAATTTTTGACAGCAAGGCCAATTCTTGCTTTCATCAAGAGTACCTTTATAGGGTGTGAAGGCGCCACCGACACCCACGGCCCAATTTTCTGCACCCGTTACTTCTATCCAAAGTCTGTGGAAGAGACACCAGAATTTATCCAAAAAAATCTCTAATCTTGTTCCCAGTGCACTACATTGTGGCCTCCTCATACAGACTGGCTCCCCAAGTCTGTATGAGTTGCTTACAAAATAAAGAAAACTTGCATGGAAAATGTCATTTATTTGGTCTTATAAATGCAATTATTGCTGCAGCAGCTTTTATACACAGTACAGATGTTCCACTTTACATGTAGGCTAAGGGGACACCCCAAGCACTTTATTGAAATTAATTTTTCATTTTTATGCTTTCACTTTAAGCATCAATAAATCATTGCTCATTTAAAAAAATATGTTTTTACAAACTTTTTTTCATTGATACAGTTGTGCTCATACGTTTACATACCCTGGCAGAATTTATGATTTATTGGCCATTTTTCAGAGAATATGAACGAGAACACAAAAACATTTCTTTCACTCATGGTTATTGTCTGGCTGAAGCCATTTATTATCAATCAACTGTGTTTTAAATCATAATGACAACAGAAACTACCCAAATGACCCTAATCAAAAGTTTACATACCCCAGTTCTTAATACCCAGTATTGTCCCCTTTAACATCAATGACAGCTTGAAGTCTTTTGGGGTATTTATGGATGAGGCTTTTTATCTTCTCAGATGGTAAATCTGCCCATTCCTCTTGGCAAAAAGCCTCCAGTTCCTGGAAATTCGCTGTCTTGCATGAACTGCACATTTGAGATCTCCTCAGAGTGGCTCAATGATATTGAGGTCAGGAGACTGAGATGGCCACTCCAGAACCTTCACTTTATTCTGCTGTAGCCAATGACAGGTCGACTTGGCCTTGTTTTGGATCATTGTCATGTTGGAATGTCCAAGTACATCCCATGTGCAGCTTCCTGGCTGATGAATGCAAATGTTCCTCCAGTATTTTCTGATAACATACCGCATTCATCTTGCCATCAATTTTGACCACATTTCCTGTGCCTTTGTAGCTCACACATCCCCTAAACATCAGCAATCCACCTCTGTGTTTCGCAGGCCTTGTTGACTCCTCTCCAAATGTAGAATTTATGGTTGTGGCCAAAAAGCTAAATTTTGGTCTCATCACTCCAAATGACTTTGTGTCAAAAGGTTTGAGGCTTATCTCTGTGCTGTTTGGCGTATTGTAAGCGGTATAATTTGTGTCATTTGTGTAGTAATGGCTTTCTTCGACCATGCAGCCCATCTTTCTTCATGTGCTTCCTTATTGTGCATCTTTAAACAGCCACACCACATGTTTTCAGAGAGTCCTGAAGTTATTTGTGGGTTTTCCTTTGCATTTCCTGGCAGTTGTGGCTGAAATTTTAGTTGGTCTACCTGACCATGGTTCGGTTTCAACAGAACTCCTCATTTTCCACTTCTTGATTAGAGTTTGAACACTGCTGATTGGCATTCTCAATTCCTTGGATATCTATTTATACAGTGCCTTGCGAAAGTATTCGGCCCCCTTGAACTTTGTGACCTTTTGCCACATTTCAGGCTTCAAACATAAAGATATAAAACTGTAATTTTTTGTGAAGAATCAACAACAAGTGGGACACAATCATGAAGTGGAATGACATTTATTGGATATTTCAAACTTTTTTAACAAATAAAAAACTGAAAAATTGGGCGTGCAAAATTATTCAGCCCCTTTACTTTCAGTGCAGCAAACTCTCTCCAGAAGTTTAGTGAGGATCTCTGAATGATCCAATGTTGACCTCAATGACTAATGATGATAAATAGAATCCACCTGTGTGTAATCAAGTCTCCGTATAAATGCACCTGCACTGTGATAGTCTCAGAGGTCCGTTTAAAGCGCAGAGAGCATCATGAAGAACAAGGAACACACCAGGCAGGTCCGAGATACGGTTGTGGAGAAGTTTAAAGATAGAAA
>BLSH010517255.1:389545-418317 GCA_018402905.1 Glandirana rugosa | reverse complement strand
CCTATACAAATAAACACTTGGTAAGGTAACATCTAAAACGAAATACAAAACCTAGTAACAGAACAACCTTCTGTTTAGAAGTAGGGTCAGAGTCCAGAAAACGTCTGAGGTAGTCCAAAGGAAGGTTTTACCAGGACATAAACCGAGGTAGGTAGAAGGGTAGTTAAAATTGGTAGAAGGGACAGGGACGACTTCTTTTCGTCCGGGTTTGGTACTACGACGGTGGTGGTACAAAGTGTCACCCCTACCACACAAGTCCCACTACTCGACACAACGAAAATGCGGTTTGTATTGCAAAACGTAACAACGGTTTTTCAAGCTAAAACCAAAGTAGACTGGTCTAGCAGGGACAGGGAAGATGGTTAAAATTGATGGGAAGATGGATGGAGCCAAATACAGGACCATTTTGGAAGGAAACCTGATGGAGTCTGCAAAAGACCTGAGACTGGGATGAAGATTTGTCTTCCAACAAGACAATGATCCAAAACATAAAGCAAAATCTACAATGGAATGGTTCACAAATAAACATATCCAGGTGTTAGAATGGCCAAGTCAAAGTCCAGACCTGAATCCAATCGAGAATCTGTGGAAAGAACTGAAAACTGCTGTTCACAAACGCTCTCCATCCAACCTCACTGAGCTTGATCTGTTTTGCAAGGAGGAATGGGCAAAAATTTCAGTCTCTCGATGTGCAAAACTGATAGAGGCATACTCCAAGTGACTTACAGCTGTAATCGCAGCAAAAGGTGGCGCTACAAAGTATTAACTTAAGGGGGCTGAATAATTTTGCACGCCCAATTTTTCAGTTTTTTATTTTTTTAAAAAGTTTGAAATATCCAATAAATTTCGTTCCACTTCATGATTGTGTCCCACTTGTTGTTGATTCTTCACAAAAAATTACAGTTTTATATCTTTATGTTTTAAGCCTGAAATGTGGCAAAAGGTCGCAAAGTTCAAAGGGGGCCGAATACTTTCGCAAGGCACTGTATATGCCTTTCCTGTTTTATACAGTTCAACTACCTTTTCCCGCAGAACTTTTGACAATTCTTTTTTTTTGTTCAAATATTTTATTGAAGGATTATCAAGGAATGACAATAATATTTTATAAGAAAAAATGAATATAACGTATTATAATAGTTTCTTGTGGTACATACATTTCAGGTAAATATATAGCACAAACAACTAGTAAAAAAAAAACAAAAACAAATCTGACATTTCAAAGAATCGATCCATTCAATCGAGATCAATGTAAGACAAAGCGGTAAGTTAATCAGAAAGAAAGAAAGAAAAGAAAGAAAGAGAGAAAGAAAGAAAGAGAGAAAGAAAGAAAGAAAGAAAGAAAGAAAGAAAGAAAAAAGAAAGAAAGAAAGAAAAAGAGAGAGAAAGAAAGAAAGAAAGAAAGAAGTAGAAAGAATATAGGGATCCAGGAGGCATATAGAATAAAGTTATAACCCGATGATAGAATATCTGGAGGCAAACAGTGAGCAATCCATGATCTTCATAAATTGTCAAACATATTTAAGTTATCTTTATCCATAGCTTCCATCTTCGCATGTAATAGCGATTGATTCATTCTGTGTTTGGTCTCAACTATATTCAATACAGGAGATTTCCGTGCTCTAGCTATGGTCAGTTTGGCGGCTGTCGAGAGTGGCATGAATAGTTTAAATTGTTTATGTGTAAGAAAATCTGGTTTTAAATTTAAAAGAGCCATTGCCAGATCTGGAGTAATAGGACATTTAAACATTTCTGAGGCTAGAGTAAACACTTTTCCTCAGAATTTTGTACTATTGTACAATACCACCAGATATGTATGTGTGTACCTTGCTCAGAACAGCCACAAATACAAAGAACCGATTGATCAGGTGCAAATTTGTTGATTCTATTAGGGACCAAGTACCAGCGAGCAAGTACCTTATAGGCAGCTTCAATCACTACTACATTTGGTGAGGAAGACTTGATACTAGACAATATTTGAGACCATTTTGCAATATCGATAGTGCGATCAAGATCTTTTTCCCATTTAGTTACATAAGAGGGTGGATTTGTATATGATTTACTGATCAATTGAGTGTAAAGGGCAGATATACTACCTCTAGCATGTGGGTCTTTCCTACACATTTGTTCAAATATGGAAAATTTGTTTAACAAATTATTAGCGTTCAAAAGAGGGTTGTAGAAATTTTTTTGTAAGTAACTGAATATTTCAGACCGAGGGAGTCCAAAGGAATTACATAATTCAAGAAAAGGACGGATTGATGTTGTAGAAACCATATGGTGTAAACATAAGATACCAGCTACTGACTAAGCCTGGAAGGTACTAGGAGATACCTATGCTGGATAAAAGGCTGGATTCCTCTGAAAGGAAAAGAAATGGATTATGATTTGATTGTAGACCGTATCCATTTTTGTGCCTATCCCAAATAGAGAGAGAATTTTTGGTAATCGGATTTGATAAAGCCTTACGATCTATTGGTCGTATCCACAGAATATTATGTATTGATAGAGGGTCACATTCGACTGCTTATATTGTTACCCACAGAGGGATCTCTTCAATAGACTGATATTTGGATATACTTATGGGAAAAATATGGGAAAACGTATTGACCCACGTATAAGCCTAGGGTGGGAAATGGAGCAGCCAGAATAAAGGGACAGGGAGCCAGAGCACAATGATTTTAGCCAGAACACAGGGATATTAGCCAGGACACAGGGATTTTAGCCAAGACACAGAGACTGTAGCCAGAACACATAAGGGATGAGTAAGGTAGTTTCACATTAAACAGAGCTGTGCTGCTTCTAAGAGCCGTTCTGTGCTTGTAACTGTGACTAATCACATTGGAATGTAGAGAATGCTGAGAGAGAGCTGCAGCTCTTCACTGAGATCAGGAGGTGGGCGGGACTGAACAGCTAACATCAGCTTGTCCCGCCCACCTGCCGACATCAAGCTGAAAATCTGACACCTCTCTCAGCATTCTCTACATTCCAATGTGATTAGTCACAGTTACAAGCACAGAACGGCTCTTAGAAGCAGAACGGCTCTGTTTAATGTGAAACTACTGATCACCCACAGACACTGACTCGGGTATAAGCCGAGGGGGGTCTTTTTCAGCACAAAAAATGTGCTGAAAAACTCGGCTTATATCCGAGTATATACGGTAATTGTGGTAATTGAGCAGATTTGTAACATAACGTGAAATTTGTAAATCCTAAACCTCCTTTAACTTTAGGTATATATAAGGTTTCTTTAGACAACCTAGGTTTGATTCTCCCCCAAGTAAATTGTGTTGCCTTCTGTTGTATGACTCATAAGTAATAACCAGGAACAGATATAGGTAGAACTGTAAATAAATATAAGAACTTTGGGAGTATAGCCATTTTGATTATATTATTATTATTATATTTTCCCAAATCTGGAAATAGGTATGGATGACCATTTGGATAACATGTTTGTAATCTGTTTTAGCAAGGCTGGGTAATTAGCAACAAATAAATCTTTGAAATTAGCAGTGAGTTGGATACCAAGGTAAGGGAGACTATGTGTAGCCCATTTAAAGGGTAATGCCTCTTGTACAACAAATTTCTCTTCCTCAGTTAACAAGATGTTCAATGCTGTTGATTTTTGAACATTAACTTCAAGACTTGAAATGGATGAAAATCTTTTTAATAGGACCAAGAGATTAGGGGCAGAAGTCTGAGGGGAAGACAAGAATAAAAGGACATCATCTGCAAATAAACATAATTTGTGATGGTGACCACCTAATTCTATACCTGTAATCGTAGGATCTATTCTAATATGCTGTGCTAAAGGTTCAATAAACAAGGCAAACAAAATTGGAGAGAGTGGGCATCCCTGACGTGTGACCTTTCCTATATTTAAGTACATCTGATTTATAGCCAGCATATTTAAAATAAGCTCTAGGCTGATTATATAACGCAGAGATCCATTGTATAAGATGTGGGCCAAAGCCCCATTGCTTAAGAGTATATTGCATATAGGACCAAGATATAGTATGAAATGCTTTTTTGATGTCAAGTGAGAGAAAGCATGCTGGAATACGACGTGATTTAGTAGCATGAGATAAGAGAACTACACGTCTAATATTGTCACTGGCCTGTCGAATAGGGATAAAGCCTACCTGATCTTTGTTTATTAGATTGCCTATGAAAGTATTTACCCTAGTAGTGAGAATTTTGGATAAAATTTTAATGTCCAAATTTAGTAGGGAAATCAGACAGTAATTTGACCAAATGGCGTCATCAGTATGGGGTCTAGGAATCATACAGATAATCGCTGTCAATGTCTCCTGTCTGAAAGAACGCCCTTTAAAAAGAGAAATTAAAGCATCAGCCAAAATGGGTGAAAGAGAATCTGCAAATGTACGGAAATAAAGAGCAGAGAATCCATCAGGGCCAGGTCTCTTATTCAACTTCAATATTTTGATAGCATTGGACACCTCTTTTACTGATATAGGATCTTCAAGCTGTTCCAATTGCGTACGAGACAATGAAGGTAGAGAAATGTGGGAAAAAAATTGTCTGCCTTGGAGGTATCCAACTCATTATCAGGTGAGTATAGAGTAGCTAAATGTGACCTAAACTTATGAAGTATCTTAATTGGGTCATTAGAATATTTGTCTGTGGACATTTTTAGGAGTATCAGTTTTTAGGGCTTATGACATGACTTAAGTGTAAGGACTAGTAGAGTGTCAGGTTTATTTGATCTCATATAGTAATTGTGTCGTGATCGTTTAATAGTTTTATCTGCTGACTCTGTGAGAAACAAATCAAATTCCAGTTTATCCTTGTCCAGCTTTAACTTTAGTGCTAGAGAAGGGTTATTCTGAAAAGCCATATGACAGGAATTGAAGTTTGCTTCTAATTTACTACAGAGGGTTTTATGTTCCCGATTAAACAGCGCAGCCTGTCTCAGACACATGCCTCGGAGAACAGGTTTGTGTGCCTCCCACAGAGTGAGCCTGGAAATGTCAGAAGTAGAATTAAATTTGAAATAATCCTTAAGTGCGATCTCAATATTTAACCTATGTGTAGAATTAAGTAGAGCATCTTTAAGATACCATATGCTATCATGTGCTTTAGGGATAATAGAGGCTATGGTCGTGTATGTTGCATTGTGGTCTGACCATGTGATAGGTATAATCTTAGTAGCTAATATTTCAGGCACCATACCTATGGTTAAAAATATATGGTCGATTTGTAAAAATGATCTATGAGGATACGAATAATGCGTATACTGTCGAGTAATTGGATTTAATTCACCCCAGGAGTCTACCAAATTGTATTTCGCAACAAGTTGCGAAAAAGAGTGTTTATTAGAAATATTCGACTGAGGTATAGGTGATTTGTCCAAATAATGGAAAAGAGTTTGATTTGAATCTCCACAAATAATTACCGTACCTATTTTGTGGGAATCCACCACTTGTAAGAGATGAGAAAGGAATGATGTAGGTTGTTTGTTGGGGGGCATAATATGATATCTAGGGTGATATCAGTATCTAGTAAGTGTCCTTTAAAGATCAAATAAAAACCCTCAGGGTCTTTAATTTCTTTTCGGATTGTAAATGGAGAGTCACGATGAATTGTTATAAGTACACCCCTCTGCTTTGTTATGGCAGATGCAGTATATACCTGAGGATATAGTGTACTAAAAATGTAGTAGTGGATTTTGGTGTAAAATGTGTCTCCTGAAGGCATACAATATGAGCTTTCTTAGAGGCAAAGGAGCGAAAAGCTTTGGTGCATTTTTGTGGGATGTTAAATCCCTGTACATTTAGGGATAGTATATTTAAGAGAGTCATGGAGTAGTAAAATTATAGTTTATGATGCCAGATAATAGTAAGGGGGCGTGGCTTGGCGAGCACAGAGGACAGACGCAGGAGAGAGAGCTCCGTCGGAGAAAATCATAATCCGAAGGAATCCTCTCGACAGTAGCATCATTTAGAGGTCAAAACACCTCCACACCTTTGCCCTGATCCCAAGCTATCTGTTTATATAATTTGGGGGCCGAAAATTTGATTTCCTCAAGAAGCGGAGTAGGCCGCATCTCAAGCACTGGACTAAATTTCCGGCCCGACGGAACCTCCGCACGCGCGGCGTCCGCTCCCAAAGGCCTAAAGAGACTCATTCAGTCACCAAGGGCACTATCAAAGCACAACCTAACCTCAGGCCTGACTCCCATAAAGGAAAGAAGCTTTTACACAGAAATCCTGATTCGCTGTATGGGTCCGACCCGGTCCCTATACTTGTGACATTTATAATACTGGGACTTATTCACAATTTGCCTCAAATACATACCAAATTACTGTGCTCTAATTTATTCAAAGACCTAGAGGGAAATTACTTATGGCTTTAAAAGGCAGCATTTGAAAGTGTAAGTGCCTCATTAATAAGAACTTTCTCAACCTCACTATCACCTTATACTGCAAAATGCTTATGTGCTAACACCCCCAGTGCAGGCCAAAGGCAAGTAAGCCTATAAAGGTTCTATTCCAAGCTACAATCACCCATAAGATATGGACAAATTCACCATAACCAACACTAACACTCCTGGCCGCTCTTTACGCTCTTCCTCGGCTTTCAATAATAAACAATTTCCTACTTCCAGAAATATTCTTTTAAGGGAAAAGGAACAGTGGAAAAAATGGTGCCTACGAAGAAAAACATGAGAGAGACAGAGGACGAAGATGATAACATTTCACTGGCAACTTCAGAAGATCTGGTAAGACACAACACCCACCAAGACTCCCCTCTTACATATGCAGATATGACTGAAATCGCAGCAGACATAGAAAACTCCTTCTCCACTGCTATCACTGACCTAAAGGCTGACATCCTAATGCTCTCGGAGCAAATGGCGACCAACGAACGTGCAGGCAAGAGAAGGGACAGAGCTATCGCTAGACTAGACAATGTCACCTATACCCACTCACAACATCTAATCACCATGAATAGGCAATTGGAGGACTTAGATAACTGAGGGAGGAGGAACAATATACGAGTCCGCTGAGTACCAGAGTCCATTGCGGCTGATCAAATCAGACCTGCACTAAGCTCAATATTTAATAACCTAATCGACAGACCTGCAGAATCCCCAATGGAATTTGACCGTGCCCACAGGGCACTCAAACCAAGAGCATCGGACGAAGCCCCTCCATGAGACATCATATGCTGCTTGACCAGCTTTACACTGAAGGAGGAGATCCTCCAGAGAGCCAGACAAAATGACTCTATTGTATTTAATGAAAAGGAGATCTTCCTCTTTCAGGATTTATCCCCTATTACACTTAAAAACAGAAGGGCACTTAAACCTCTGCTTGAGGTCCTGAAGGAAAAAAACATCACATACAGGTGGAAATTCCCTTTCACTCTCCAAGCAACCTTTCAAGGTAAACAATTCTTCCTTCATACCCCAGACGAACTACCCTCCTTCTATGAAAATCTTAATTTGGACTACATCGCACTCCCCGACTGGTATGCAGAATTTTTGGCTCCTCCACTCTAACCAAGAAGCCTCCTCCCCAAATACATCACCTTTATGCTCCCCACTCTCAAAAGGAAAGCAAAGCAGGAAGATGAATCATGCTGGGAAGTACTCCCCGATGGCTAAAACTCCCAGAACAAAAGATCATCATTAAAAATAACAAAAATCAGTCATTTAACCTATTACACCTCTTACCTTCCCCCTCAAAACATTGCAATTGCGCAAAAGAGACCATAGTAACCCTTACCTCTCCAACAATTTACATGGTTCATTACAACTATCACTACAAAATCCCCGAGGTGGAGCAATAAATGGGCTATCCAAAAAGACTTATTTTCTGGGCTTACACCTTAGAGTTGAATTAATGTTGTTTTACGCTCTGTTCATTTTTGCTTAATTCTTTTTCACTAAGCTGTTATGCAGGACTTTAACCCCTGATGAAGCAAAAGCTTTATAAAGAAGAGAAGATCACACGGACAGCTCCAAAGGAGTCCCGCTGATCATTCTGAACAGCCTCTAACTGGTAATACATTCATAAGGACGCGGTATGTTGGTTTTTAACTCTTTAACTTTCTTCAGGTTTTCAATTAGTTGGGACTTTCCTCACATTTACAGCCTATCAAATCTTTATCCATACCCGCAAGTTAGTCAACACGGAACTTATGGCCCTTATATTAAACATCTGATAAACAGTCCTGCAGATTATGTCTGAAAATCAGGCCCCGGACTGACTTCGTCATATGCCACCAGACAAGGAAGTACAGAGTAATACTAAACCTACATGCAGACTCTACCTCCATTAAACAAGTTATAAGACTTGGTAGCCCGTGCTCACGAAGATATATCTCTTTACACCCTATGCCACCCAGGAAGTACTTTTATTTTCCTGAACTGATTTTTCCGGATTTACAACAAGGTGGTTATGCAGTAACGTAAGAGCTTTTGTCGTAGGATCCTCAGACTTGCACTTGTCTCTAGGCTTTAAGTACAAGTATCTTCCCTGAACTGATAATGGAATGAACATACCTCAACTGTTGAAGAGGGGCACGCCCGCGGATGATGTCCCCCCTTGATGTTCCTGGTCGGGGGGTGCATGGTCTGTGGGCGGGGTCCTCGCTAGAACTTTTTTTGTACAGCATTTGTTATTATCATTAAGTTAGTGTAATGAACCAGTTTCTAACCGATACCTTTCTTCTAAAGGAGTTAATTCACATGGTCACGAGTTGTGTTATGTTTATAAATGCTATTTCATTTCTCCTTCTGGTGTGAGTGACTCTTTAAATACTCATAAATAGAACCATCTGATCAGGCATTTTCTCTCTAGATTTAACATGGTTGAAAGCCCGTAGGCCTGCAACCTCTTGATCAAATTTTAATACCTTAACACACTATATACCTAACCCTAGTTAGACTCTTAGAGTCACCCTCTGCGCAATCCGCCACCTACTACCCCCTCAAGAATAAACAATTAGAGATACTCACAACAGATGGAATATATACACCTATCTATTTAGAATTATTTTTTAATTGTTTAGGAACCATTGCCTTTGAGCTCTGAGCAGAGCCCAGAAGTATTCTAAAAGAAGTGGTTCAAACTCTGTGAGTTTTTGAGAAGTCTCTCCTTCTCTCTCCAATTTCTTCCTCTATACTCTTTCCTTTCCTTCTCTTTACCTGATTTTTTCCTAAGAGAAACGACAAGCATGACTTATTCTTCGCTACACAGATCCCCAGACATAATCTCACATAACCTGAATGGTCTCAATATCCCACAAAAGAGGACCAAGTTACTATCAGAACTAAAAAAGATCAACCCTAACATTGTATTTCTCCAAGAAACACATTTTAAAGGTACAAACATCCCCAAAATAACAAACAATACCTTTACTAACGCACACCACGCGACGAACCCTCATGCGAAAACAAAAGGAGTCTCTATTCTAATAAATAAAGATGCCCCTTTTTCACTCTCTCAACAACTTATAGACCCAGAAGGACGCTATTTGTTTCTGAGGGGCACATGGGCAAGCGATCCAATCACCTTGGCTAACGTGTACTTCCCGAATAGATCTCATATTAATTTCTGCAACAAAATTGTGAATGAATTGAAATGGTTCGCAAAAGGTTGCATCATACTTGGAGGGGATTTTAACCTGCCCATGGATCCCAAACAAGATACATCTATCGGCCATACGCTTGTTTCATACAAAATTCTGAAAAGAATTAATATTCTTCTCCAATCATTAACACTAGTAGACACCTGGCGACTAACACACCCCACAGAGAAAGATTTTACTTTCTACTCTAAACCACACAAACGTTATTCCAGAAATGATATGATCTTCATAACCCAAAAAGATTTAAAATCCTTACTTACAGATAAGGGGATCCAAGCAGATATTCACAACAAAATCGAAAACATTTTTGAAGTAAATTTAAGCGAGGAGACAAATCCTCTAAACAATTGGGAAGCACACAAGTGTGTAATCCGAAGTGAATTAATGAAATGGGGTTCTCAAAAGAAAAAAGATAAAGAAAGGGAGATTAACATCTTGACAAACAAAATAAACAAACTTGAAACCCAACATAAACAATCCCTCTCCGATAAAGTAGAATCGGAATTACTCAACCTCAGAAAAGAATTACAAGAAATTTTAAACCTAAATATTCAAAAAGTCCTTTTCTTTCAAAAACATGTTTTCTATGAACAGGGAGATAAAACCGGCAAACTTCTGGCTAGGGCTCTCAAAGAGGTTAATACTAGCCGATATATACACTCAATATGCGATAATAAGGGTAATGCAATTCACACCCCTGAAAAGATTGCAGAGATTTTTCATAACTGCTACCTGAAACTTTATAACCTCCATGGTCATAGAAAACCTTCACACATTTCTACTAACAGAGATGAGGCTACCCAGGACTTCTTAAAAAACAGTAAAATCCCCTCCCTGCCCAGAGAAGATGCTGAAAGCTTAGAAAAACTGATCACCCAAGAAGAAGTGCTTAGGGCAATTAAAGAGCTAAAACCTGGTAAAAGCCCAGGCCCTGACGGTTTCACCACACAATATTACAAACTATACGCCCATTTATTAACCGAACACCTTGCATCCACCTTCAATTCTCTAACTTCATTTAATTGCGACTCCAGCTCCTTTCTTATGGCACATAATCTCCGTTATTCCCAAACCTGGAAAAGACCATCAAGACTGTGCAAATTACAGACCAATTTCCTTACTTAATGTCGACCTGAAACTGTTAACAAAATATTTAGCCAACAGACTTAAACCCCTCCTTAACAAAATAATAGGTCCAGACCAAGTGGAATTTATGCCAGGAAGGGAGGCCAGAGACAATATAATTAAAGAACTCCACCTGATCCATTTTGCGCACCAATCAAATACAGAAGGCCTTCTCCTGTCCACAGATGCGGAGAAGGCCTTTGATCGAGTTTCATGGTCATACATGTTTTCTACTTGCTCTCACATTGGTCTAAGGGACAATATACTAAATTGGATCAGAGCTCTGCATGTGAATCCACAAGCAAAAATTAAGATTAATAACATTTACTCAGAACGTTTCAGAATTAGAATTGGAACTAGACAGGGCTGCCCATTATCGCCAATACTGTTCATTCTCTCCCTAGAACCCTTAATTAGAACGATTAAGCTAGACAATTCGATTCATGGCTTCCAGGTCAACAAGAAGGAATATAAAATGGCCGCATACGCGGACAATCTACTTTTTTTCCTTAAACAACCCCATATATCCATCCCTAATTTAAACAAGACGTTCAAGACCTTCAACTACATATCAAACTTCAAGATCAACCACAATAAATCAGAGGCCCTTAATATTTCTTTGAAATCACAGCAACTACAATTAGCACAAGACAATTGTCCATATAAATGGCAATCAAAAACACTACAATACCTTGGTATTAAACTAACTCCAAACTTAGACACCCTTTTTGAAACAAATTTTACCCCTCTACTCAAAAATATACTATCAGACCTCAAAAAGTGGTCCAATAAATACTTCTCTTGGTTCGGCAGAGCCTCTATCATGAAGATGACCATCCTACCAAGACTCCTATATTATATATATTATATATTATTTTAGCGCCCTCCCCATAAAAATACCTATCTCCTTTTTTAAAGCTCTGAATGACCTTCAAAGGAAATTTATCTGGGCACATAGAAAACCCAGACTGAACCAAAAACTACTAACACTCCCTAAAGATATGGGAGGGTTAGGCGTTCCCGATTATCAGAAATACCAACAAGCCACTCACCTCACCAGAATCATTGATTGGCACTGCCACAATAAAGATAAAGAATGGGTCGAACTGGAATCTCTTTGCAACAACACAAATCTACTATATCTCCCATGGACAATGGCTCAAATCCCAACCTCTAACAAAAAGCTCCACCCATTGACACGCATGACGCTTGAAATTCTACAATCCATTGCGAAAAAACAAAATCTGACCTCATGCCCTGGCCCTCTGTCTCCAATGCGCTCACAGCTAAACACACTGAGACCTACTCTAGGACATGAACAAGACAGTCTTCTAGCCTATCACTGCCTTTCAGGTGACAAAGTAAAGTCTTTCCAGGAACGTAAAGATAGATTGAAGGGGCCGCTTTCTGGTTACTGGGAATATATTCAAATACATGATATCCTAAAGAACAAAAAAACTCAAAGACTCTACTCCAAAACGCTCACTCCTCTGGAAGATATTTGCCTACATAAGAGACAGACAAAAAATTCAATCTCATTATCATATAATTGGCTAATATGCACAGAATGCAATGCCTCTGAGAAAATCAAAGAAAAATTGGAAAAAGACTTGGCACACCACATGTCTGATTCACAATGGGAGAGAGCATGCATATTTGCACATAAATGTTCTCTGAGCACAAAAATCCAAGAGGTTTCTTACAAACTCATTTCACAATGGTATATTACTCCCCAAAGAGCCAGGAAGTGGTCCCCTTTGGTCTCAGACAAATGTTGGAGATGTGGCAATGAAACAGGTTCTCTTTATCATATTTGGTGGTCATGCTCACTTATTCAGAATTACTGGCAATCCATTATACGTTGGATAAAACACATAACTGACACACCGATTACGTTAGATGCTAAAGCCTGACTTCTTCACATAAATCAACTCTTCACCCGTAATTACAAACATTCACTGACTAGACACCTGCTAAATGCAGCCAAAGTACTAATTCCTTTACATTGGAAGTCAACAAAACTACCAACAATTAAAGACTGGATTGAGAAAGTGATCCTGACCTACAAGATGGAGGAGATTAGTGCAATGAAAAATGAAAATACAACTAAATTCCATGATTCATGGAAAAACTGGTTCCTGTTTACTCAATCAGATATGTTCTTAGAATTATCAGCCTAATCCAATGACTAACATTAATTGACTCTACAATATTTACCAGGCAGATATCAAAACAACTAGTGCGATACTTCTTGGCCCCCTTTTCCCATATTTTGAATAGGTTGATCGACCCTTCTCTTATTTTCTCTCTCTCTTTCCTCCCCCTCGCTTCTCTTTCCTGGACCTCGGTGACTCCCACCGCAGGCACCTACTTCTTCTCGGCAGTAGATATATTTGGAATTACTTTCCCTGTGTTCTGTACGATGAGTACATGATTAATATACTCAAAAACTTAATAAAAATACCTACCAAAGCTCATCTAACAATTCACCTTTTTATAAGTTTTGGATAAATCTACAATGCAAATTTATTATTGATATGATATTCAATATTGCAGATGGTTGTTAACTTTTGCTTACGATGTGATTGTAACATTGTGACTTATAAATTCCATATATGTTCACTCCTTTTATCTTCAATAAAACTTGATTGAGAAAATAAAAAAAAGATAATAGTAAACAGCATATGAGAAA
This sequence comes from Glandirana rugosa, assembly GCA_018402905.1. Classification (NCBI taxonomy): domain Eukaryota; kingdom Metazoa; phylum Chordata; class Amphibia; order Anura; family Ranidae; genus Glandirana; species Glandirana rugosa. The sequence continues at coordinate 404,885 of BLSH010517255.1, read as the reverse complement.
TGTTGCCTCTGGGGAAGAGGGACTAGAAAAAGATAAAAAGGGGGAAAAAAGGAAATTCAGGAGGAAAATGAAGATAGCAGATATTATAAATATTGGATAAATCAAGTGTAACCATGTAACATGACCATTAGGAGGAGAAAAATTCTCCCTCCAAAGAAACATTGGCTACTGTCAGCTGTCCACAATTATAATGGACCAACTGAGGGTTGCAAGGAGGGAATGCAGGGACCATTGTTCAAGCAAAAACTGTGGATTTTACAACCATATTAAAAAATAACCTAAATGTCATATAAAACTGACACATTGAATCATTAGTGAGGTAGTAATTATAATGACATATAATAAATCATCTAACATAGCTAATATACAGTCAGGTCCATAAATATTGGGACATCGACACAATTATAATCTTTTTGGCTCTATACAATACCACAATGGATTTGAAATGAAACAAACAAGATGTACTTTAACTGCAGACTTTCAGCTTTAATTTGAGGGTATTTACATCCAAATCAGGTGAACGGTGTAGGAATTACAACAGTTTGTATATGTACCTCCCACTCTTTAAGGGACCAAAAGTAATGGGACAGATTAACAATCATAAATCAAACGTTCACTTTTTAATACTTGGTTGCAAATCCTTTGCAGTCAATTACAGCCTGAAGTCTGGAATGCATAGACATCACCAGACGCTGGGTTTCATCCCTGGTGATGCTCTGCCAAGCCTCTACTGCAACTGTCTTCAGTTCCTGCTTGTTCTTGTGGCATTTTCCCTTCAGTTTTGTCTTCAGCAAGTGAAATGCATGCTCAATCGGTTTAAGGTCAGGTGATTGACTTGGCCATTGCATAACATTCCACTTCTTTACCTTAAAAAACTCTTTGGTTGCTTTCGCAGTATGCTTCGGGTCATTGTCCATCTGCACTGTGAAGCACCGTCCAATGAGTTCTGAAGCATTTGGCTGAATATGAGCAGATAATATTGCCCGAAATCACTTCAGAATTCATCCTGCTACTTTTGTCAGCAGTCACATCATCAATAAATACAAGAGAACCAGTTCCATTGGCAGCCATACATGCCCACGCCATGACACTACCACCATAATGCTTCACTGATGAGGTGGTATGCTTTGGATCATGAGCAGTTCCTTTCCTTCTCCATACTCTTCTCTTCCCTTCACTCTGGGTACAAGTTGATCTTGGTCTCATCTGTCTATAGGATGTTGTTTCAGACCTGTGAAGGCTTTTTAGATGTTGTTTGGCAAACTCTAATCTGGCCTTCCCATTTTTGAGGCTCACCATTGGTTTATATCTTGTGGTGAACCCTCTGTATTCACTCTGGTGAAGCCTTCTCCTGATTGTTGACTTTGACACACATACACCTACTTCCTGGAGAGTGTTCTTGATCTGGCCAACTGTTGTGAAGGGTGTTTTCTTCATCAGGGAAAGAACTCTTCCGTCATCCACCACAGTTGTTTTACGTGGTTTTCCGGGTCTTTTGGTGTTGCTGAGCTCACCGGCGCATTCTTTCTTTTTAAGGATGTTCCAAACAGTTGATTTGGTCACACCTAATGTTTTTGCTATCTCTCTGATGGGTTTGTTTTGTTTTTTCAGCCTAATGATGGCTTTCTTCACTGATAGTGACAGCTCTTTGGATCTCATATTGAGAGTTGACAGCAACAGATTCCAAATGCAAATAGCACACTTGAAATGAACTTTGGACCTTTTATCTGCTCCTTGTAAATGGGATAATGAGGGAATAACACACACCTGGCCATGGAACAACTGAGCACCCAATTGTCCCATTACTTTTGGTCCCTTAAAAAGTGGGAGGCACATATACAAACTGTTGTAACTCCTACACCGTTCACCTGATTTGGATATAAATACCCTCAAATTAAAGCTGAAAGTCTGCAGTTAAAGCACATCTTGTTTGTTTCATTTCAAATCCATTGTGGTGGTGTATAGAGCCAAAAAGATTAGAATTGTGTAGATGTCCCAATATTTATGGACGTGACTGTAACTTGCAAAGAGTGAAAAAAGTAAAGGAATGTTGTATTTGCCATAACTCACATGAGAAAAAGATAAATAGTTTACATAAGTGTGAGCTTATAAGAATGACAGTGAATAGTAACCCTTCGTATTAGCTAAATGTTTATAGTAAAATTAAAACCTTTATAAGACTGTGTGATGATAAATTGGAATGGATCGATAGTTTCAATCACGTATTGGATGTAATAATTACATCATATTGCAGCCTTCAGTCCATGGAGTCTTCAGGAGCCGGATCTGGGGATCTAAAGCGACCTCTCTTGTTTGAACCATAATGTTCATTCCCACCAGATAGGGTAGTAGATTTGTGTGTTGAGGTTGGTCTTCGACGTGGGTCTTCTGAGCATGAAAGTGGATTCACCAGGTGCATGTCTTGAAGGGTGGTTTGCAAGTCTCTTGCAGAATGACATGTATATTTAGAGCCGTGGTATGTTTAATGTACTGAAAAGGGAAAACCCCTGGTTACGTTGTAGGACTGATAGTAGGGGTTTCAAAGCCCTCTTTTTATTAATAGCCGGTTGAGACAAGTCTGCAAAGAGTTGGTAGTTGCATCCTTGGAAAGAAAGTGACTCTTTTCCTTTTGCGGTGGCTAAGAGCTGTTCTTTCGTTTGATAGAAAAATAGAAATTTAGTGATAGTGTTGCGAGGTGGACCCTTAGGTTTTTTGGGGGTCAGAGCTCTATGAATCCTATTCATCGTTAGTCGCTCCACTGGGATAGCCAGCTGCAATTCTTGAAAAAGTACTAACATGGTGGCTTGTAAATCTATTACAGTTTCCGGGATACCTCTAATACATAAATTAGATCGTCTTGCACGGTTTTCATACTCTTCCAACCGGGTTTGCAACATTACCTTTTCATCTTTAAGGTTTTCAATTTCAGTCGCGCAATTTTTGGAACAGTTCTCCATGTTGTCCATTCTAATTTCAATTTCACACATGCACTGACCAAGCTCTCTAATTTCTTTGGTGAGGCTAGATATAATATGGTCGGAGGTGCGCTTTAAGGCCTTTTGAAACATTTTTTTCTATTTGTTTTAACATAACTGGGGATGCCACTTCAGCCTGTGTGGCATCTGCCAGGTTTTCAATATCAAAATCTTCCTCCTCAGAATAAGTCACAGTTTGTGTGTTTGCAGACAGCACGCCAGAAGATGTTTTATGGAAACTAAACGCGTTGGGTCCTGTTCCGCTGCGTCAGTGCGCTACTTTTCTAGATGTTAAGCTCAAGTTTTAAAATCTGAATGTAAGTGTTTTAACCATTTTGTAATAAACCTATCAAGCGGTGTTACGCTATGGTGAGATTCTTTTTTTATGATTTCCTGAAATTGGTGTGGAATTAACCTCTGGAGAATTGCCGAGATGAGTGACTATGACGTACCAAAGATGATCTTGTAATCCACCAAGAGAAGACATCTCCAGGACAAGTGTTTTTTTGCTGGTTTCTTACCAATATCTGGTAAGCATTTTTATTTTGCGGAAGATTTCATTTGCTGGCACACTGCATTTTACGTTTGGGCACCTGCCACTTTGTTTGTCTACAATCACTTGGACCCTTTATTCAACCGTGTGCACCAGACACTAGTATACTGCTAGTGTACTTGGACCACTATAGTTGCACACTTGGATTATTCATTTTTCTGTTTACAGCCACTGGGACACTTTAATAATTTGTATGCACCGGATTTCTAGTGTATACTGCCAATGTTTTTGGACAATTGTATTTTGCACATTTGCATTAATTATCCTACACTCTATATAGAGTTTCACCTTTTTCATCATTTATTGTCTATATGTGTCACTGGTTGAGTATATATTTATTTTGTGCATTCCAGTTTTATTGATGGTCATATATTTTTATACTAAATGCTGATATATTGAGTAGCGATGCACTTTATATATTTGCGGTTGTCTTACCGAACAGCCGTTGTTATTAGGCTCTTCTTTCCTTTGGATAACAGAGCTTCAGGCAGGCATTACTGCTCAGCTTGGCTCCGCGCATGCACCCCCTTTTGACATTTTTTTTTTCTTTCCCCATGACTCAGAATCCAGAAACGTCAGTGCAGCACTGGATGAGAGATGCAAGGGTCTGTCAGGAGTCCAGAAACTCATTGACCTTTAAGGCCTCATACACACGGACGTTTCTAAAAAAAATAAACAAAACGTCGGGCCTGACGTCAAGGAAAAAAAGTCTGCGTTTTTTGGCGTTATGCATCGGCGTTTTTGAGCGTTAGTGAGCGTCGGCGTCAATAGGCGCTTTTTTTAAAAAATCATGCCTCTGCTATTTTTCAACCTAGAAACGTCGGCATCAAAAAACGCCGGAAAACGCCAGTATAATAATAGGTGGCGTTTGTTGGCATATAGTGCCGTCGGCGTCAAAAAATGCCAAAATGTTACAGCCTCAGAACGCGATGGCTGTGGGTTCTAGTTTCAGCTCACTAACGCCGACGTCATCTACAGCTCAAAAACGCCAACGTTTTTATGGGGCCATTGACTAACATGGAGAGCTGCAAAAAACACCAGAAAACGTCGGCGTCAAAAAACGTCCGTGTGTATGAGGCCTTATACACACACACACTAATTACAAACAGATCACAGGTGAGGATGGTTAACTTTAATAGCCATTCAAACCACTTTGTATCAACTTGTGTGCATGTTATCAGGCCCAAATCACCAGGGTATGTAAACTTTTGATCAGGGTCATTTGGGTAGTTTCTGTTGGCATTATGATTTAAAAAGAGTAAACACAGTTGATTGATAATACATGGCTTCAGTCAAACACTAACCATGAGTGAAAGTAATGTTTTTTTGTATCCTCATTCATATTCTCTGAAAAAGACCAAGAAATCATAAATTCTGCCAGGGTATGTAAACTTATGAGCACAACTGTACATGTCCCCCAGGGCAGTACCCAGACCCCCATAACCATTGTATGCCCAATTACTTGCATATAAGCCTTCAAAATGGGTACTTTCGTTCTGGTGCAAACCGAACAGGAGGTCATTTGGCCCATCCCTAATTGTTGGTCATTAGAGTTGAGCGGGTTCGGGTATTTTTTTGCGTCTGTTGAATAGCTGCAGGGCAGCCAATCAACAAGTGTTTCACTTGTTTGCCCTTAGAAGCCATCACAGCCATGTCTACTAATGGCATGGCTGTGATTGGCCAGTGCATCATGTCGCCCAGCCTCTATATAAGCTGGAGTCATGTAGTGCTGCATGTCACATCATCTTATACTAGTGTAGGGAGAGGATGCTGCTGCTGCTGCTGTGAGGGACAGATTCGCTTTAGAAAATCATCTCATACCAGTGTAGGGAGAGGATGCTGCTGCTGCTGTGAGGGACAGATTAGCTTTAGAAAATCTGTTAAAAATAGGTGGGTGGGTGATAGAGGAGATTTTTGTTTGCTAGAGTACATTTTGTTTGCTAAGCAAAGTGCCTCATATAAAACCTAAGCAATTTTTCTGTTTGTTAGGTGGGGGTTTGCAGCGATTTTTGCAAGTGCAGTGCACTTGCAACTGCTTGCGTGTCAGGGACACTACTATAATTGTGCTCTGTTAGTTCAGTTGGCAACATTTTGGCATATTTAAATACTGCTTTTACATTGCAGTTAGACAAATAACAATTTTTTTTTTTTGTGCAAAATATTACATTTGCGGCCAGCGGGGCATTTCTTGCACAAAATGAAAAAGTGCGTCTACATTGCTGTTTTAAAAAAAAACAATTCTAAATTCTACATTTGCAGCCAGCGGTGCATTTCTTGCACAAAACTAAAAGGTGTGTCTACATTGCTGGTTTAAAAAAAAAAATATTCTAAATACTACATTTGCGGCCAGCGGTGCATTTCTTGCACAAAAATAAAAAGTGCGTTTACATTGCTGGTTTAAAAAAAAAATTCTAAATACTACATATGTGGCCAGCGGTGCATTTCTTGCACAAAAATAAAAAGTGCGTCTACATTGCTGGTTTAAAAAAATATATTCTAAATACTACAGTTGCGGCCAGCGGTGCATTTCTTGCACAAAAATAAAAAGTGCGTCTACATTGCTGGTTTAAAAAAAAAAAATATTCTAAATACTACATTTGTGGCCAGCGGTGCATTTCTTGCACAAAAATAAAAAGAAGTGCATCTACATTGCTGGTTTAAAAAAATATATATATTCTAAATAATACATTTGCGGTCACTGGTGCATTTCTTGCACAAATATAGAAAGTGCATCTACATTGCTGGTTTAAAAATAAAGAATAATAAATAGTGCTGTGAAATGCTGTCATTCCATCTGGTGGACACGGACAGTTTTAAAAACCTGATGGTGGTGGCTGTCCCACAGTACGTGGTTCCCAGCCGCCACTACTTTTCCAGGCGAGCCATCCCTTCCCTGCACAAACAAGTTGGGGACAAGATCAAGTGTGCACTGCGCAACGCCATCTGTGGCAAGGTCCACATAACCACTGATACGTGGACCAGTAAGCACGGGCAGGGACGCTATATCTCGCTAACTGCACACTGGGCAAATGTAGTGGGGGGTGGGCCTGAGGCGGATAGCAGTTTGGCGCATGTCCTTCCACCACCGAGGATTGCAGGACTTTTCTCTATTCCTCCTGTTGCCTCCTCCTCCTCCTCCGCTTCTTTATTGGAATTTGTAACAGGAGAAGCATGAAAAATAAACCATGGTACATTTTATATGGAAAAAGTGAACCCGTGCTAGATCATCTCTGGGTTTGTTTGCAGATAGTGATCTTTTTTTTTTTTTAATATGTCTCAATATTTTGGGGGCTACCCCAATTAGAAAAAAAACGAAACAAACAAAAAACAGTGTTGGCTACCTCTTCCTCCTCCACCGCCACTTCCACCTACACTGCCACGGTCACCGCCTCCTCGACCTCCTACTCCACATCCACCTCCTCCTCCATTTTTTATTTTTTTATGTGATTTTAAGTTATTTCCCTATCCACATTTGTTTGCAGGGCACTTGGCCTACTCTTACCCCCATTTTGCTTCCTTTTGCAGCCCTCTAGCCCTTTCCAGGACTTTTTTAGAGCCATTTTAGTGCCCAAAAGTTCGGTTCACCATTGACTTCAATGGGGTTCGGGGTCAAGCTCGGGTCAAGTTCGTCCGAACCTGCCAAACCCGAACATCCAGGTGTCCGCTCAACTCTATTGGTCATCAGTCTTTTTTATGGGTTTTATATTACATACATGTCTTTTATTATGTGTTTTTTTACACAATAGTTTCCATATTTTAATATGTATTTTACTTTGTTACAGTATTTTATTTGGGGTACAATATATGTGTATTAATTTTAAACCTTTTTATGGATTACATATGGATTAATCATACATCATGCCTTATATGTATTATATATGTCTGTTCATTATGCTACATTGGTTTTCAGTGGATCAGCTTTTGATGAGCTAATGAGCTTGCATACAATTCATATTATTTTGCTGCAAAGTTTTAATTTTTTACTATTAAGTAATAAATTCTTTTAAATCCCCTGTGTGAGGCCTGTGTCTATGGAGCTGGCTTGTGTGAGTTTCCAGCTCCTGGGATCTATCCAGCAGGGATGGACTGAGCCTTTCTAGGCAGTGTTTCCAGTGTTGGGCATCCCCCCGAAAAAGTCAATACGGACTAAACCCATGTAGGGAGTGGATCCTAATACTGGGAGCTGAGCTCTGCTTTTTCTGTGTTTCTATCTTTAGATCCTGTTTGTGTTCAGCGGTGAAGGCTGGATTAGTCAGCGTCCGGAGTTCCACTCTGCCTAGCTGAATCTGTGTTTATTTTATGCTGTATGCTGATTAACAAGATTTTTCCTGCGAGTATGTTTTGGTTGGATTCAATAAAGTATGCTTGGCAGTATTATACTATGGAAGTGTTTTTTTGATATCCATCTCAATGTCCTAGGAGACTAATTGCTGGAGGACGAGAAAGCTGTATCCTAAGAAGAAAGCCTTGTCTGCCAGTGTTTTGATCTTGGAATCATCTGATCTGTGTTTGCCTAATTTTATTTGTTAGGCACGCACCTTTGGTAAGTGCGTTTCATGAGTGCAGTGGTGGGCACTTTGTGTTGAGAATTATTTTCCTGTATTATCACATTGTGGAGGAAATTTAAGGATCATACCACTGGACTTTTTGACATCACATACATGTTTCCACTACATAATATGTACTATGTTATCTGCTTTATTTATACTACTATTTATTATCGCTGTCCATTTGAATGGTTAAAAATCGGTTTAGAGGAACTAGGGCACAGTAATTTGAAACAATACATAAATAAATATACCTCCCATAGAACCCTTATAACATGCAATTGCATGACTGTGTCCATTGGTATTCTTAACTATTCTAACAACCTTAACAGTATTTTCTCCTTCTGCAGTCTAAATGAACCAAACTGAAGGGCTAATCAAATTTGAAAACCAGACTAGTTGGCATAGCGTGTAAGCCATGTGGACTTAATCTGATTTTATTGTAATTTTGTGCTACCTTTAATTGATGTAATAAGCAGTTACATATGTTTTTAATTTCCTTTTTTTTTAATTGTAAGGTTTGTATTTAGTTTTCAAATTATACAAAGATAAACCATTATATATTTCACATTCTGCCAGTCTTCACACAGTGTCAACAGTTAAAGTAAGTCAACAGTCATAGCATAATATTGGGTAATTAAGTATTTACTCTTAAACACAATGAGGGAAAAAGAAGATAAACATCATAAGAAGGGGGTGGAAACAGCAGTGGATAACTCATCTTCCTTGGGTTGGGGAAGCTGAAAAGTGGCAATGGTGTGAGAGGGATATAGGTGTGTTGCCTTTTAGCAGTCCATGGGGGTGTTGTGTACAGAGGCGGCTCTCTAATTAGGCAAATTAGGCAAATTAGGCGGTCGCCTCACACTCACAGGGGCCTCGCAACCTCCTAATTTGACACTGACACCAGCACCGAGATAGACAGTACTGACACCAGCACTTTAAAGCTCTTAATATATGCAATTTATAAAGTTCATTTATTTATCGTTTGAATTATTTTTCCCATTATTGGCGTGAGTAGGGCCTCATGTCTAGGTTTCGCCTAAGGCCTCACAAAGCCTAGAGCCACCTCTGGTTGTGTAGTGTGAAATGATTTGGGAAGAAAAGAGACTCTGAGGTTTAGGGGAAGAGTAGAATGGGTGGGCAGGAATGAGGACCTGTACATCTGGTGTGCCATGACTGTCCTTCCTGCCAAATCCAAAGTGTTGTATCAGTTCACTGATGGCCAATAGATTCAGGGTATTTTAGCCCATTTTGCTGCAGCTGTAGCTTCCGGACACCTCAACAAACAGTGCTGAAGCTAGACATTCTTTCACTCGGGGCAGAGACCCAGTTTGGTGCCCTCCCTCCCCCCCTCCAAGGTCATTCAGTGCCCAGGGCAAAAATGTTGGATATGTAGCATTCTATCCCGCATTAAAATATAGGGTAAGAGTGACATCCCAACAGCACAAGTGCTAGAGCTGCAGCAAAGATTCAGGCTCCATGCACACTAGAAGCTAAAAAGAATGCCAAAAAAATGCTGGGTGAAAAACGCTCATATTGTTTTTGTGCCAGCTTATAGCAGCAGTTAGCAGTTAAGAGTGTTCAGTGATTTTTTTTCTGCCAGCAAATTGCTCCCATAAAACACAAAAAAAGTTTTTTTCTTTTTTTCCTGCTCCTAGAAGCTGAAGCTTCAAAAACACTTCTAGAAGCAGATAAAAATGCTCAAAAGCTGAAGAGAGGCATGCGCGGCGCTGACTGAGGCAGACATGTCCCGCTGAAGCTCTGCAATTCTCGCAGCCACACAGCCCTATAAGACACCCGTCCGGCTTAAAACAGATACCCCCTGAACTACTTACCGCCACGGAGGTACAGTAACTACATTATGGTATTTGGGGGAACTCGTTTAACCACTTCAGCCCCGGAAGGATTTCCAGCTTTAGGACCGGAGCCCTTTTTGCGATTCGGCGCTGCATCGCTTTAACTGAAAATTGCGCGGTCGTGCGACGTTGTACCCAAACAAAATTTGCGTCCTTTTTTTCCCACAAATAGAGCTCTCTTTTTGTGGTATTTGATCCCCTCTGCGTCACTTCTGATCGCCGCTATAAACAAAAGAAGAGCGACAATTTTGCAAAAAAACATTTTTTTTCATCGGTTTTGGCCGATTTATATTCTTCCTCATATTTGTGATAAAAAAAATCGCAATCGGCGTTCATTGATTGGTTTGCGCAAAAGTGGTCGCGTTTACGGATGATGAGAATTCATTTTTGGGGTTTTTATTTATTTATTTTTTTTTACTAGTAATGGCGGCGATCTGCGATTTTTAGTGGTACTGCGATATTTCAGCGGACATTACGGACCATTTTGACACTTTTTTGGGACCATTGGCATTTATACAGCGATCAGTGCTATAAAAATGCACTGATTACTGTGTAAATGCCATTGGCAGTGAAGGGGTTAACCTGCAGGGGGCGCTCTAAGGGTTAACAGTGTTCCCTGGGCGTGTTCTAACTGTTGGGGGACTGCCCTAGCTGGGGAAAGGAAGTGGTCACCGCCTCCACCCACATGAAGGCTGTGATCACAGCCCTTCCCCCTTCACAGAACGGAGGTCTGTGTTTACATACACGGACCTCCATTCCTTCGCTCCGGGGGGGGCCATCGCGGGTAGCCGGCGGCAATCGAAGCCGCCGCACCCGCTCCCTGGCCCTCCCCGAACACAGTGAGCACGCGTCATATGAGGGCGATTTGCGCTCACCAGCCACCTTGCCGCCGTCAGATGCCGATCGGCGGTCGGCAAGGGGTTAAAGAAAGGCATTAAGAATAAAAAAGACAGCTCTCTCAAGGCTGCAGTGAAAATGGCTCCGGCTCTTTCACCTCACACAAGCGTGTCTAGAGCTGTTAGACAGAAACAGCAGCTTCATGAAGAATGTGAAGAGTCTGACAATGACTATAATGTCTTCTCACAGGCTGGAGATGTGGACTCTTTACACCCAAATTTAATCAGACAGTTTGAGAGAATGTTACAAAAGGCATTAAAGCAAACATCTGACTGTATCACTGAATCTCTAACCAAGGAAATTTGTGTCCTAGGGCAACGCACCTCCGATATAGAAGATAGAGTTGAGGAAGTTGAAAATCACCTACAATCATGTATTTATGAATTGGAAACTGTTAAAGAGGAAAATCTTCTATTACACACACATTTAGAGGACTTTGAAAATAGAGCCCGTCGTTCTAATCTGCTTATACGTGGGATTCCTGAAACAATCGTTGATCTCCAATCTACAATGACTGCTCTATTTCAGGAATTGCTGACGTCAATTCCTATTGAGCGCTTAGAAATGGATAGGATTCACAGAGCCTTAGCACCGCACAAATCCGAGGGACCACCTCGCGATATAATTGCGAAATTCCATTTCTTTCGCACCAAAGATCAGCTATTAGCTGCAGCCCGTGGAAAAGATTCACTCATGTTCCAAGGATATTCCTACCAACTCTTTGCAGATCTATCTCCCATTACAGTTTCTAAAAGACGAGCCTTGAAACCCCTTCTGCAATATTTACAAAAATGTCAAATACCGTATCAATGGGGCTTCCCATTTTCTGTGCGCTTTACACACCAAGGTATCAAATATACCGGCAGATCCTTTGAAGAATTACAGCATACACTGCAAAATCTACACCTTATGGATAAGCCTTCTAGCACTGAAGGCCCTCGTCGTCGGGCTGCATCTAATTCTTCATATGAATTCTCTAACATGGCAGGTGACAGGGTTCAGCAAAATTTCTCTAAGCGCACTCGTCTCGACCCTCCAGACAAGGACATTGCTGATACAATGGACTGACTGATGTTTGATGCTATAATTCCTTTGCTCTCCTAATTTTTTACCTCAGGAACAATATGCTATCTGCTATTTTGCTAATTAACCATTTATTTTCTCACTCCTTTTATTTAACCACTTCCCGACTGCCTGCCGTGTTTTCATGGTGGCAGTGTGGTTGCTGTACGCGAATCGCCGTAAAAAGACGGCGATCTGTGAACGGCCGCTAGGCCTGAGGAGAGTGCCCGTGGCTCGGGTGGACCGCGATGAGCGGCCACAGGCAAAGAACGGGGAACCGCCGATGTAAACACGCCGGTTCTGACAGTGCACGCATGGGTGATCTACTGATCCCTGTCACTGGGATCAGTTAGATCTCTCATGCCCATGGTAGCCCAACCCCCCCACAGTAAGAACACACCCAGGGAACATAGTTAACTCCTAGCTCTCCCCCCCAGGTTAACCCCTTCACTGTCAATGACATTTATACAGTAATCAGTGGACATTTAAATTTCTGATCACTGAATAAATGTCATTGGTCCCAAAAAAGTGTCAAAAATGTCCAACATGTCCACTGCAATATCGCAGTACCGCTAAAAATCGCAGATCGCCGCCATTGCTAGTAAAAAAAAAATAATAAAAACAAAAACCCCAGAAATGAATTCTCATCATCCGTAAACGCGGCCACTTTCGCGCAAACCAATCAATAAACGCCAATTGTGATTTTTTTTATCACAAATATGAGGAAGAATATAAGTCGGCCAAAACCGGTGAAAAAAAAAGTTTTTTTATATTTTTTTTCGCAGAGGCGATCAAATACCACCAAAAGAAAGCTCTATTTGTGGGGAAAAAAGGACGCAAATTTTGTTTGGGTGCAACGTCGCACGACCGCGCAATTGTCAGTTAAAGCGATGCAGTGCCAAATCGCAAAAAGTGCTCTGGTCCTAAAGCTGGAAAACCTTCCAGTTGGTAAGTGGTTAAAAACCTTTTGGGTACACTAATACCTACTGATATTACTACTTACAAACTGTCATTCGTAATATCAGCTTAGAATGTGAATTATTAGAGTTATTCTTACAATTTTCTGTGCAATTTTCTTTGGGTTTTGCCTTTAACTATGTAGTGCAAGGGCCTGTTAATTGAATGAAATTGAAAATGTTATTTCATTTTGACCTCATATTATATGGTTTGTGGTAGATATATGGGAGGATTGTACAAGAGGATTGGACATGTATGGCCAGCCTTACTTTCTCTAACCACTTCAGCCCCGTAAGGATTTCCCACTTTAGGACCAGAGCACTTTTTGCGATTCGGCACTGTGTCGCTTTAACTGAAAAATGTGCAGTCATGTGACGTTGTACCCAAATTAAATTTGCATCCTTTTTTTCCCACAAATAGAGCTTTCTTTTGGTGGTATTTGATCACCTCTGCATCAGTTCTGATCGCTGATATAAACAAAAGAAGAGCGACAATTTTGCAAAAAAACCCACATTTCTTACGTTTTGCTAAAATATAAATCCAAAAAAAGAAAAATATAAAGAAACATTTTTTTCCATCGGTTTTGGCCGATGTATATTCTTTCTCATATTTTTGGTAAACAAAATCGCAATCGGCGTTTATTGATTGGTTTTTGCAAAAGTTGCCGCGTTTATGGATGATGAGAATTAATTTCTGGGGTTTTTATTTTATTTTTATTTTTTACTAGTAATGGCGGCGATCTGCGATTTTTAGCGGTACTGCGATATAGCAGCGGACATGTCGGACCATTTTGACACTTTTTTGGGACCATTGGCATTTATACAGCAATCAGTGCTATGCACTGATTACTGTGTAAATGTCATTGGCAGTGAAGGGGTTAACCTGGAGGGGGCGCTCTAAGGGTTAACTGTGTTCCCTGGGCGTGTTCTAACTGTATGGAGGCTGGCCTGGCTGGGGGAAGGGAGTGATCACGGCTTCCTTATACAGGAAGCCTGTGATCACAGCCTTTCCCCCTCTATGAGAACGGAGATCCGTATTTACATACACAGACCTCCGTTCTCTCACTGCGGGAGGGGCCATCGTGGGTAGCCGGCGGCGATCAAGTCCACCCTACCCGCTCCCTGGCCCCCCCTGAACACAGTACAGCACTAGTTATTGCAGCCACCGTCATATGGTTTGCGTCGCTTCCTGGATTCCTTGTCGTGGGGTCACGCCCTGACGTCTTTGCCACGGACTAGGAGGAGGATTAGGTGCTTGGATCCAGCACCGTTCATCCAGGCCGGATCTGATGACTGGTGTGATACTATACCACTGTTGTAAGAGATCTACCTGGAAGATCACTGACGGAGAATAATATCTTTGGCTTACTGAAATCCCCACAAGTGTTTCTAAAGGATATTATATGGGTTGTACTGTCTGTGAGAAAAGTGCAGAAGTTTGGATGTGATGGAAGCATTTGTGACAAGCAACCAAAAAAAACCCTGTAGATGGTGTAGATGGATGAATCCTTTCTCAGAGCGGTTTATCTTAGGATATCTGGTAAGCAGATTTTTGTATAAGAGCACTCTGCACGTGGTGGATTTCTACACTTGGAAGATAGTCTCTCTGGTGGTCGGTGAATACCTTTAAAGAACTTTTCTCCAGATTTTTTACTTTCTATCTGGCGCTTTACAGGCACTTGCCTGCACCTTTTGAACTTTTGGGACTGTCTTAGCGCTATTATACACCCCTGGTTGTTTCATTATTTCTCAGCAGATTAAGACATTCATGTGTGGTGTTATTGATTGATTTATTGCATTTTTTGTTAAATGGCTGCTTAGACAGTTAATGTGGTGTGTCATTATACTACTGATAACCAGCAAACTCCTAGCCTCCCATAAGCGCTGATTGTACGTTTGGGAGCATTAGGTACTTTTTCTATATTTCTCCCTTTACCTAACATATAGGAGAAAGTATGCTACCTATGTTTTATATACATAATCCTCTTAATAAGCCCCCTTCATTCTCTCTCCCCCCCTCCTACTTTCCTATGTTTAGAACATGTTATTGAACAAATTGTTTGAATGTTTCCTTGATCAGTTTCTGGCGTATGGCCTCAGCAAATTATGGCACCTCATCCCAATTGTAAATGGAATAGAGAAGACTATGTTCCCCTAGGGGGATTATGCGGTGCTGTAGAATTGATCAGAATCAATAGAGTTTTATATAAAACAATACTTTATTTTAACAAAATAATAAAAGAAAAAATGTATATATCAAAAATATTTATACAAAAACAGTAAAGTTTAAAATATTCCAGATATTACATGAAAGGAGCACAGTCATATAGTTTACTGGCTTCAGTCAACTGTTATCCCAACCGGTTTCACCCACAAGGGCTTCTTCAGGGGAATATATTGACCTCCAAGCTCTAATTGGAAACAATAGGATATATTTTATAATCAAGGCAATATCATAATTAACAATGATTAGTGCTGTCAATGTCTGGTACAC
>BLSH010517255.1:370952-388272 GCA_018402905.1 Glandirana rugosa | reverse complement strand
TAATAGTCAATTATAGTTTGAGTAAGTTAGTTTGCTCTTTCTGAGTCGCACGACCTACGCGTTTTCGTGTTTAGGTCTCCGGTTTATAGATAGGTCCTTCCAGGGGATTGTTTTTTCTTTCTCCCCAATCCTCCTCAAAGGATCCTATCTTTTCACCTCTCTCGTCACTGACAGAGAGCTCTGGTGTTGTTGGTATTAAACATTTACGTTTTTATTTCATATCACTGTCGGTTTGACAAGTTATTGTATCTCTTCTGATACAAGGGGATCCCCCTAATACGCCACGACATCTTAACTAGTCTTAGTTATCTCAAAATATATTTTGTTATGAAATAAAATTGTTTTATTATTTTCTTTTTTACATATATAGTTTTTATAAATATGTTTTTGTCATTTCATTTCTTTTATTATTTTGTTAAAATAAAGTATTGTTTTATATAAAACTCTATTGATTCTGATCAATTCTACAGCACCGCATAATCCCCCTAGGGGAACATAGTCTTCTCTATGTTATTGAACAGTTTGGCTGTCACTATACTTTATTTTTGCATTTACAAATTATGGTTGTTGTGGTCTCGAGAGACAGTCACTGCTCTCTCCACTTTTCTATCCTAGGAAACTCCTCCTAACCCCTCTTTCTTTTTTGTTAGGGGACCTTCCTGGATAGATATTTGGCCTCTGGATTTGTGCTTTTGCGCATCCAGCACGCTGAGTCTTTCTCGTTTGATTGAATGAGTTTGATATTAACTGATAATATGCTCTCTACTTCTGTCTCTTTTTCTATTAATAATCTATTATTCTTCTTCAGACTTTTTTCTCTTCCCGGGATGGGTGTGATTATCAAATTTGTTAAAGAAATTTATTACTATGCATTTTTTCTGGTTTTCCAATGGCCCCCTTGAAAGTACTTAAATGTACAGGGCCTTAATATACTGCAAAAGCGTTTTTCAATCGTTGGCATCATCAAAATCCCATATTGTATGTCTCCAAGAGACCCACTTTACAAAATCAACAACCCCCAAATATTTTGGCTCCTCTTACCCCCAGCTTTTTACAGCCTCAGCCAACACTAAACAATGTGGAATATTGGTGGCATTCCATCACACTATGCCTTTTTCTCTTCAAACTGAGATCAAAGACCCAGAAGGGCGATACCTCATACTTACAGGACATTTGTCTGACTCTCCAATCACAATAGTATCCTATTATGCTCCAAATAAGTCTCCAACTTCCTTCCTTTCCCACTTATTCCAGGTGGTTGACACTCATAAACTGGGCACACTTTTAATATGTGGAGACTAAAATCAAGTCCTTTATCCCTTTTTGGACAAATCTCCAACCCCTACTGCCTCCACTACTCGGGCTCACACATTTCATCAGCCACTTCAACAATAATCTTTATTAGACTCTTGGCGAGAAACAAATCCTGCAAAGCGTCAATACACCTTCTATTCTCATCTCCATAAAACATTTTCTCGAATAGATCATATTTTAATCAATATAGGTTTAACCCCTGAACTACTTTTCTCATCTATTGTCCCTTTTACATGGACAGATCATTGTGCAGTACTAACCACTCTCACTTCGCTAATTCCCACAGCATGTGATCCTATGTGGCATATTAATGACACAATTCTATCCCATCCATCACATTCTGCAGATCTAGAAATGGGATTGGAAGATTACTTGAGTACTAATACGACTCCTGATATTTCTCCATTAATACTCTGGGAAGCGCAAAAACCTGTCCTCCATGGGATTTGTATTCACCAGGCTTCTTTTCTCAAAAAAGAAAGACGCTTATTACAGCAAAAACTAGAATTAGAATTTAATTCTTCTCATACGCTCTTCCAAACAAATCCCACCTCCAGGACCAAATTGCAATTAGATAAAGCGCGTCTAGACTTAGATCCTTTTCTTTCGGATTCTGCTGAAAAATGCCTAAATAAAACAAGACGTTTGTTTTATTCTAAAGCCAATAAACCAACTACACTCCTAGCACGAGCTCTTAAGAAGCTAAATCACCCCTCCAAACCAATTTGTCTGAAACTAACTCAGGATATATATTCTAGTAATCCAGTAAAAATTCTCAAAGCTTTTCATAAACACCTTGCTTCCTTATACAAGAAACAAGATCAATTAGATCAGGCCTCAGCAGACTCATTTTTTTCACATATCACTATCCCACCTATTCCCTTAGTCCACCGTGACAATCTTGAATCTCCTATTACTACTACTGACAAATTATTATTAGCTATTAAATCTCTTAAATTAAATAAGCGCCCTGGTCCGGGTGGCTTTTCAGCCTTATATTACAAGAAATGTTCACATATTCTTGCCCCAGTCCTAACAAAAGCTCTCAATTCCCTTCTTGATGGACATTCCTTTAGACCTGAAACCTTAACAGCAATTATTTCAATGATTCCTAAGCAGCACTTTGATGAAACATCTTGTTCAAATTTTCGGACTATCTCCTTACTCAATTTAGACATTAAACTCCTAGCAAAAGTTTTAGCAACCCGTCTAAATAATATAATAGGTACTTTAATTAATAGAGACCAAGCTGGGTTCATTCCAAAGCGCCAAGCGGGAGACAACATACGTAGAGCAATGCTACTAATGCATTCTGCTAAGAAAAGACAAATCCCGCTCTGCTTTATATCATTGGATATCAAAAAAGCATTTGATACAGTATCATGGCCTTACCTATGTTATGTCCTACAAAAATGGGGATTTGGTCCCCATTTCCTCAGCTGGATCTCATCACTATATGATAACCCCAAAGCCTATGTAAAATATGCTGGTTATAAATCAAATGAATTAAACGTTAATAGAGGGACTAGACAGGGATGCCCGTTGTCCCCGCTTTTATTCGCTTTACTTATCAAACCTTTAGCTCAGTCAATTCGCTCAGACCCATCAATAAAAGGTGTTGAATTAGCTGGACATCAGCATAAAATGTGTCTATTTGCTGATGATATATTAATCTTTATGTCTTCTTTGCATATTTCTGCCCCCAACCTTATTCAAAAGTTAGATCACTTTGCTCACATATCTGGACAAATCGTTAATCCCCAAAAATCGAAGGTACTAAATATTTCCCTTCCTCCTCCAGTATTGCAACAAGCAAAATTATCTCTCCCTTTTTCATGGTCTACTACCAAACTTCCTTATCTAGGTATTAACCTCGTACCTAATCTCACTGACCTTTTTTCAGCAAATTTACCCCCTTTATTACGCCAAATTAATAACCTATTTACACACTGGTCCTCTCTTCCTTTATCCTGGATAGGTAGCATCAATGTTATTAAAATGACTATATTGCCTAAAATCCTCTATCTCTTTTAAGTTTTGCCCATCTCTGTTATTTACGACTACTACAAATTAAATGTAAAAATTTGTTTGGGGTTCTATAAAACCTTGAATACCTAACACCACTCTTTACCTTCTAAAGACAAAAAGTGGCCTTGGATTCCCTAATCTGTTCTCTTACTATCATGCAGCTATTTTAGCACCATTAACTAAATACCATTCTACCAATGAGATCCCACTATGGGTATCTCTTGAATCAGTAGATTGTTACCCATTGACTATATCCAATTTAATTTGTTTACGCCCTGTAGATCGGAAGAAGCTCATTAATCCGATAACTAAACATACTCTTAACATTTGGGATATATATAAAACAGATTTTGGCTTACAATCTCCACATATACCACTCCTATCATTTATCAAAAATTATTTTTTATCCAGCCTGGACTTTTCCTAACTCCTTTAAAGCATGGCTTTCCTCCAACTTAACCCAACTACATGATTTAACATCTTCCTCCTCCTTTGCAGCATTTTCTGATCTTTGTAAAAGTCGTAGTCTTCCAAACTCAGAACTTTTTCGATTTCTTCAAATTAAAAACTTTTACATGCCCTATATTTTAGGAAATCATTCCTTTGATAAATTAACGAATTTCAAACATATATGCAAACATGATCCCCATATGAAAGGACATTTCTCTATGCCCAACTCATCACAACTGCTGATTCAAAGTCGCCTTCATATGTGACTAAGTGGGAGTCTGATCTTGGAATTACGTTGGATAAAACTGACTGGGACATGATATGGAATACTACTAAATCTTCCTCACAAAATGTTATTGCATTAGAGACCAACTATAAAGTACTAATGCGCTGGTACCTGGTACCTACCAGAGTTGCGAAGTTTGCCCACAATTCTTCTCCATTTTGTTTTCGAGGCTGTATAGAACCCGGTTCACATCTACATATATGGCGGGACTGTCAAATAGTTCAAAGGTTTTGGGAAAATGTGTTTTTCATGATTTCTACACTATTTGCTGTAGCTATCTCTCCGGATCCATCTATAGCTCTTTTAAATCTGAAACCGGCAAATCTTACACGTAATCGGTTTAAACTTCTTCTACAAGTTACAACAGCGGCAAAACAAACAATCGCTAAAGCCTGGAAATCACCAAATCTAGCAATATCCGAAACTAAGCATAGAATACATCAAGCAAATGATTCATGCCAAGACAGATGCTATTGCTCAAGACAAAATATGCAATTTCCAAAAAATATGGCTCCCTTGGGTGACCCATTTTTTACCTTCCAATTTTGATGACTCCATGCTGATGCCTTGGTAAATTTTGCCCATATACGGTAACCGCCATTAAACATTTTAAGCCTCCTGCCATGCTTCATCCCAGAAATTTCTCTTCTCTTCTTCTCTATATCTCTTCTCTCTCTATATATACTACTCTTCCCTTCTTTTCTCTCCTTTCCTATCCTTTCCTTTCATTCCTTTTCCTTGCTTTCTTCTTCTAGCTCTAAGCACAGAACCTCAGTCTACTTTTCATAATTTTACAACAATTTTTACTTAGACTCCAGCTTAAGATACAACAATATCAACTAATTTCTTGAGTTATATGCACATAAATGATTTCTACAATAACTGTAAGTGTCTTTAATCAATTTTCACTGTTCATTAATTGCTATGATTCTCTCTTCTTTACTGATGAGAATTTTTGAATAACTAATTTTACTTTATTTTGTATGAAATATAATATGTACTTGTTATTGTATGGAGTCCTACGCCTATCTTATGTTCTCATATATTATCTCTTGTTCTGCTATTGCATTTATTTTCTTGTATACTGTTAAACTCCAATAAAACAAAATTGACAAGAAAAAAAAATGCTCAAAAGCTGCTGCTAGGAGCATTTTGTTAAGCTAGTGTGCATGGAGCCTCATGTAGCAGCATATTATGTGATATTGAGGAGATCAGGAATCGGGGGAGAAGATTGGATGATGCATCCCTTTCTCTCCAGATGGCAGCTGGTTGCATAGTATAGATTGGGGGCAGCTGTGGGGTTCTGGTCTCACTGGGCTCCACCACCGACAGGTGTGGGGTTGACTGTGACGTAACCCAACTACAAAAAAATCAGATTAGAACTCCACAACCCCCAACATTCAATTTGTAGTGCATGGGATATAAAGAGTGAGGCTGCTGTGACCATTGAAATATAGAATATTTTCTTTATTTTAGTATCATTGTACTGGATGACACAGAGTAACAGCTGACGTCTGTACTGGAGAATGGAGATCCCATAATGGAGGAATCAGAGACCCCCAAATCTGAGAACATGCATTAACTGCAGACCCCCATAATGAAATAATAAAAGCCCTTCATCAGTTGAAATACATGGAGTAACATCAAGCCCCTCTCTACGAAGTTCAATTACTAATAAGGGTCTAGAAGTATTTGGGGAACCCCCCATAATGAAGGAGTAATTAAGGACCTACATCCAGAGGTTCAGGGAGTAATATAAGACTCCCAAAGTGGAGTATAGAGACCCTCCTCCCCCTCCCTCTACACACACTTCTAGGTGAACAGGGAAGTATTCAGAGATTGCCCACCACCAAGGAGTGCATGGGGGGATTAGAAGGAACTCACTCCCGTTCATACAAGAATACAGACCCCCCTCATGGAGAAGTAGACCCCTTAACAAGAGGACAAGGAGTGCATGGGGGTGATTAGAAGGGACCCCTCCTATCCATCCAGGAATACTGCCACCTCCCTCCCCCCCAGAAGGAGTCCCCTTAACAGGAAAATTGCATTGGGGTGATTTCATCAAGGAATACAGACCCCCCCCCAGGAGAAAAAGACCCCTGAACAGGAACAGTGCATGAGGTGATTAGAAGGGACCCCTTCACCCATCTAGAAATAAGTAAAAGGAGACCCCTTTCCAGGAAATCTCCTCTCTTGCCCCCTCCAATTAACAAAAACCCCTGTTGGAGAACTGCAGAGGGGTGATCAAGGGGGACCCAAACACAGACCTCCTACCACCTCCCTCCAGCAAAAGGAGACCACCAGTCAAGACTACAGGTAACTGAGCTACCACCCCCCCCATGAAGAAGTTGAATGGTGTGCGGTGACACATTTGGAGCTGAACACACATAGTAGCCATGGTCACTGTTATTAGAAAGAAGGAGGAGGAAATCCCACACAGCCCGATGTGGCTGAAAAACAATAGATGCATGGGGCTATCGCATCTGCAGGATAGGTTGTTCTGTTAAATAAACAACAGAGTCAACAGAGAGCAGTATACAGGGCCACCATATAGCAGTATACAGGGCCACCAGAGCAGTATACAGGGCCACCAGAGCAGTATACAAGGTCACCAGAGAGCAGTATACAGGGTCACCAGAGCAGTATACAGGGCCACCAGAGAGCAGTATACAGGGCCACCAGAGCAGTATACGGGGTCACCAGAGTGGTATACAGGGCCACCAGAGAGCAGTATACAGGGCCACCAGAGAGCAGTATACAGGGTCACCAGAGCAGTATACAGGGTCACCAGAGCAGTATACGGGGTCACCAGAGCAGTATAGAGGGCCACCAGAGAGCAGTATACAGGGCCACCAGAGCAGTATACAGGGCCACCAGAGAGCAGTATACAAGGCCACCAGAGCAGTATACAGAGCCACCAGAGCAGTATACAGGGTCACCAGAGCAGTATACAGGGCCACCAGAGAGCAGTATACAGGGTCACCAGAGCAGTATACAGGGCCACCAGAGAGCAGTATACAGGGCCACCAGAGCAGTATACAGGGCCACCAGAGCAGTATACAGGGCCACCAGAGAGCAGTATACAGGGCCACCAGAGCAGTATACAGGGCCACCAGAGCATTACACAACTGCCCCCCTCGCCCCCACCCCCGCCGCCGGCGCGGGCGGCACTGTCCTGACACCACACACCCCCGGCACTTACTATGTGTAGAGCGGCGGTGTGTGGAGAGGGCGGATGGAGGTTCCGCTCCTCTGGTTTCCTCTTCTTTGCCAAAGCGCCTAGGTATCCAATAGGATCGCCTGGCACTTTGGGCAATCAGGAAAAAGCTCTCACAGCTGCCTTACGGCGCCAGGCCAGGGGGGGAGCGCCAAAACCCAGGTATCCCTCACCTAGCTATATTACAATTTGTAATATAGCTAGGTGAGGGATGCCTGGGTTTGGCGCCCCCCCCTGGCCTGGTGCCGTAAGGCAGCTGCCTAAGCTGCCTTATGGTGGCGCCGGCCCTGCTAATGGGGAAGGGTCAGGACCTCTGTCAGTTTCTACCGGCTGTCCATTTTCCATTCATGTCCTGTGTACAACATTTACCAGACAGGGAGTTATGGGAACTCTTTTTATTATTATTAAATCTGGGGAAGACTATAATTCCTGTCAAATTTGTATTTCAGTCCCTATTGCAGATTTTCCCTCACTTGAATGTAAATATGAAGTAAAGGTAAACACAGATATCAGCACAGAGAGTTATGTACAGTATTAGGGCCAGGCTTTGGGCACAATATGATGAAGACTTCAATCTACCAGCAGCGGGTCACTGTTCTATCCCAGAAGTAGCAGGGCGGGGGCCCTAGCGATTTGGCACCAACATGCAACCAATTTTGGTTCTCCTTACACGCACACCATAAATGGGCAGTTTTTTTCTGGATTTCTAGACTCCAGATGCTGCATGCAGGCAGCGTATTGAAGTATATTAGAAGGCAGCAGCTGCACGGACACAGACATTCATTCTAATGTATCAGGCGAGCAGGTGCGCTTGAGCACACGTGTGAACAAGGACTAACAGGCAAAAGTAAACAGGAATGCCCTGAGTTACCTGGGTCAGTCAAAACTCAAGTAAACAGGAGACCTTGTAAATATAAAACAAATACTGCGTTGACAATGTGGTTACCGAAAATGTTACAACATTGATATATATATATATAACTGTTTTATAATTTGAGTTTTCTCTCAACTCTGCAGTCATCCAAACCACCAATGAATATATACAGTGTATACACTATATATATATATATATATATATATATATATATACACACTGTATATATACAGTATATGTATATATATATACATATACAATGAAAATAATTGTTTGATTCCCTGCAGATTTTGTACGTTTTCCTACTTACAAAGAAATGAAGGGTCTATCATTTTTTATTGTAGGTATATTTTAAATGATAGGGACAGAATATCAACTGAAAATCCAGAAAAAAAACACATAAAACAAATGCTATAAATTATGTTGCAGTTCAGTGAGTAAAATAAGTATTTGATCCCCAAGCAAAACATGACTTAGTGGAGAAACCCTTGTTGGCAAGCACAGAGGTAAGACGTTTCTTATAATTGGTGGCCAGTTTTACACACATCTCAGGAGGGATTTTGGTCCACTCTTCTTTACAGATCTTCACTAAATCCTTAAGGCTTCTTAGCGGTCTCTTGGCAACTCGAAGTTTCAGCTCCCTCCATATTTTTTTTGGAGGATTAAAGTCTGGAGACTGACTAGGCCACTTTATGACCTTAATGTGCTTCTTCTTGAGCCACTCCTTTGTGGCCTTGGCGGTATGTTTTGGGTCATTGTCATGCTGGAAGACCAATCTTCAGTGTTCTGGCTGAGGGAAGAAGGTTGTCATCCAAGCCTTTACAATACATGGCCCCGTCAATTATCCCCCCAATGCGGCAAAGTCAGCCTGTACTTTTAGCAGAGAAACAGCCCCAAAGCATCATGTTTCCACCTCCACGTTGACTGTAGGGATGGTGTTCTTAGGGTCATAATCAGCATTTTTCTTCCTTCAAACATGGCGAGTCGAGTTAATGCCAAAGAGCTCAATTTTGGTCTCATCTGACTACAGTCTCCCAATCCTTCTCTGAATCATTTATATGCTTGTTGGCATGACTGTACATGTGCCTTCTTGAGGAGGGAACTCACCATGTTAGGAGGAAGAAAAATGCAGACTATGACCCTAAGAACACCATCCCTATAGTCAAGCATAGAGGTGGAAACATTAGGCTTTGGGGTTCTAAAGGTACAGACTGACTTTGCCACATTGAGGAGCTAATGGACAGGACCATGTATTGTAAAATCTTGGATGAGAACGTTCTTCTCTTAGCCAGAACACTGAAGATGGGTCAAGATAGGTCATGGATCTTTCAGCATGGCAATGACCCAAAACCTACTGCCAAGGCAACAAAGGAGTGACTCAAGAAGAAGCACATTAAGGCGATAGAGTTGCCTACCTAGTCTCCAGACCTTAATCCTATAAAAAATTAATGGAGGGAGCTGAAACTTCAAGTTGCCAAGTGACAGCCAAGAAACCTCAAGGATTTTGTCAGGAAGTGCACCTAGGACTTGGTGCAGGGCAGTGCGCTTTTGTGTGCGCGCGTGCACGTGCATGTGCACGTGAGGGCACGATTCCTGGCGCCAAACAGTCTATTTAAACAGGACTTTCAAGCTTCCCATGTCCCTTGTACCTGTGCCTGATATTTGAGAATCTGTTCCTGCACTTGACCCAGCTTGCCATTGACTATTCTTGCCTTCTGCCTGCACCCAACCCCAGCTTGTCTTGACTCTGATCCTGCCTACTCCTCCTGTTGCCACACTGTCCACCGGTTGTCGACCCAGCCTGCACCTTGACCCTGCCTCATCACAGTACCCGTTCCTGCCTATTCGGTCTGTGTCTGATCCAGCCTGCTTGCACCTGTCTGTGCTCAGCCAGCATCACTTGTCTGCTTTGTGACTCCCGGTGACTCTGTTCAGCCTGCCAGTCTACTTAAACTTCTTTACTGCTGATGGAGATCAGTCAGAAAGGAGTTTAGGGAGTCATCATTCCCCGGTCATCAGTAGTCTCTGGAGCAACTCCGCTGACAGAGATCCCGCCAGGCACTCATACCACTCCGCACTCCTGAGCCTCCTGTCTGCTCTACCAGGGGCCACGAGTTGGATACGTAAGGGAGGCCTTCCTCTGCTATTATCAGAATCATTAGAAGAGGTACATGACATCTGACAGTATCAAACAGCCATGTCTGAGTCCGCGCAGGGAACCTCCCCTATGGATGATCTTTGCCAACACCTAGCAGGCCTGACGCAAGCCGTTAAGAACCTGCAAGAAGGGTCCTCTCTGCCTACTATACAGAGAGAGTTCATCATGGACCTCTTGAGATATGCCACCACTCACAACTTTTTTTGGCATGAGGGGAACTTTTTGCTCCAACATAGAGGTGTGGCCATGGGGGCTAAATTTGCCCCCAGCTTGGCCAACCTCTTTATGGGGAAATGGGAGGAGGACGTCATCTATGCCCAGGATCGCCCCCAACTGATCCTATGGGCTAGATTCATTGATGATGTCCTCCTCCTATGGGAAGGCTCAGAGGAATCCCTTTCTGACTTTATGGCAGAGCTCAATACGAATGATAGGGGGATTGAGTTCAAATATGAGGCGAGTCTACACTCTGTTAACTTCTTGGATTTAAAAATCTGGGGTGAAAGAGGTCAATTATTTACATCCACTTTTTTTAAAAGTACGGATAGAAACTCATATATCCCTAGTGATAGCTGCCATCACCCAGCATGGCTAAAATCCATTCCTAAAAGCCAATTCTTGCGTTTGAGACGTAATTGTACTAGACTACAGGATTTCCAAGATCAATCTACTAGTCTTATATCTAGATTTACAGCCAAAGGTTATGAGACCAGTTCTATAACCACAACCCTAGAGGAGGTTGAGGCATGTGATCGTGACACGTTATTGAGAGAAAAAACTGCACTAGAAATTAAAGATTCTAGATTTATGTCCCCGTTTATTACCAGGTTTTCTACCCAACATTGGGCTATTAGGAGACTTGTGTATAGGCATTGGCATATTTTGAAGAATGATCCTGTTTTGGGTCCTGCTTTACCAGATAAAGCACAAGTAGTTTTCAAACGTGCCCCTACCCTTAGGGACATGATTGCACCAAATATCTGTAATCCCCCCGCAGAGGAATCTGATGTTTTTTCAGAATCTGAAGGGGTATTATAAATGTGGGAGATGCGCAGTCTGTAGAGTGAACCTCATTTTGGAGAGGAAAACGGTCACCTTTCACTCTAATAGCACTGGACACACCTTCCCCATAAAATCTTTCATCTCGTGTAATACTACTCATGTAGTTTATGCTATTACTTGCCCTTGTGGCTTCCAGTATATAGGAAGAACCATCAGACCATTGCAGGTTCGCCTTAAAGAGCATATGGGGAAGATCAAAAAGGGTTTTACCAAACACCCTCTATCTAGGCATTACTTGGAAGCCCATAACAAAAACATAAAAGGTACTGCGTTTGTGGGGATTGACACCTTGAAGACAAACTGGAGAGGTGGTTATAAAAGGAGAGAAATCTCCAAGTTAGAAATGAATTGGATTTATAAGGCCCAGACTCTAAAACCTAAAGGATTAAACACAGATATAGAAATCAATGCTTTTATCGATAATTCATGATATATAGATATGTATAGGGATATATCTCCTAACCCTTAAGGCTAGGTACCATTTTTTTCTGTATTTCATATTTTATCAGTGAGCTGAGTCATGGTGGAAGAGTCACACTTATAGTTACTAATATTGATGTTAACGATATCGATATTGGTGGAAGAGTTAAACTGATATTATCAATGACTTCTTATTTTGTATGGTGTGATTCAATTTATTTCACTGGAGGAAGGATTGTGACCCCCACTGTGTGACTCTTAACATCTAGGCCCTTACTGGGTGTGTGCCGTACATTGGGTTTTATTAATATTAAGACTTTGATAAACTCTATGGGTTTTGGGATTGAATTTCGAATTGGTTCAAATTGGTGATTGGTCACCTTGACCCGCTTTCTATTTTCAGACTTTTTGGATTACCAACAATAGGTCCAACCAATACCGCATATGTTTAGTTTGATTGGTGTAAAATGTTTTAATTTTTTATTTTTTATATGGTGTATCATTATTGTATTTGATATGTATTCATTGTGGGTCTAAAATCCCGTACATAAGGTTTAGTGACTTTGTTGAGGACCAGGGTTCCCACGGATGAGTTTGATTACAACTGATGTGAACCTTGGTCTCCAATAAAATGGCGACCGGCTATTGTAATGAGGCTTGGTACGCGGATGCTGTATATAAGGTGGTGCGTCAGTGCGTTGCCCGAGCCCCTGGAAGACGTCACGTATGACGAAACATGTAGGGCGGAGCCACGTCTGACGTCACCACGCCTACACGTACACAGGAATGGGAACGCTTTGTTTTTAGCAAGCTGCCGGCAATTTTAAAATGCGAATGTTATGTTCTCTTCATGTGAGTACCCACTTTTAAATTTACAATAAACCCTTGTTTGACGGAGTTACGCTATGAGATTCTTCTTCTCTTTATGATGTTTGAATTATGGAGCGATGAGATTAATGGTTGAGTCTGGAGAGGAGCAGTCCGATTTATTGCTGTGACTACTGGAAGGAAGGAGTACAACCACACAGACACCCCGCAGAGGGATATTTCTGCTAACGCCTTTGATCTGTTAGCGATAACAGGTCGTTTATTTCTGGTAAGAGTACCTCTGAGTGATTCTAAGGGTGCATCTACCTCCGGTGTTGGTCCACATAACTTCGGGTGAACCTTGATTAGTGAACATTATATTGCACATTCATCATACTGAATGCTGAACTGTCATCTTTTTTCCTGGTTTTATCTGCCTCTTTCTGGATCACACGATTACCATTATTTATGCTCTGGTGTCAAACTTGTCATTGAATATTTGGATATCTATTCACAAGCACTTTTTTGGGGGTTATTTATTTGGACAATTTCACTTACTTATTTGGACATTTTCACTCTTTGACTTTTGAGTTGAATCACTATTCACTTAATTTTGCAATTATTTAATGTTTTAGCGCAACTGTTATGTTTATAATATATACCTGGTTAGAAGAACGGGTTCAAGCCCTGTCTGCTCCAGCCAGCATTCAAGGGGCCTCTTCAGCCAGTGCAACTTCCCCTCCCTTAGTTATGATGCTACAACCAGAACCAAGGGTGCCTACCCCTGACAGATTTTCTGGAGAGCGCAACAAATCCAGTGCGTTCTCTTTGGAAATCACCAAGGTGGGCTTTGTCATCTCCTTGCTATCAGGGGAGCCTCAGTACTGGGCTCACCATCTCCTGGAGCAAAAGGTAGCATCCTTAAACAACCTCACCACTTTCCTTGATGCAATGTCTCAGCTATACGAAGACCCCATGCAGTCTGCCACCGCTGGAACTGCATTGCGTGCTCTCCAGCAGGTTCGCAGAGCTATGCGGCTGAATTTAGGCGCTGGAGCGCCAATACAAATTGGAATGATGCTGCCCTGCACTACCAATTTCGCATGGGACTGTGGAACTAGTACGAGTCGGGGTGTCAGAGACTCTGGATGCATTCATTAATCTGTCCATACAAATGAACGGCGGCTGAGGGAACGGCGATCCGAAAGATCTGCAGGACAGTACCAACCAACCTGGATGCTAGCCCGGGTGCCTACCTACCCCAGCCCGGTCCCACCAGCTCCAGTGACCCCGGCCACCGATGCAGCCGAACCCATGCAGTTGGGTTTGCTCCGCCCTCCCCTTACCACCGAAGAACGGCAATGCCGCCGCCTCAACAACTTGTGCATGTACTGTGGAGAACCAGGGCACTACGTGAGATCCTGTCCTGCAAAATTGCGTAAGTATATAAACCAAAATAAATCCTGCGCTTAAGTCCTCGATATATGCTGGATGACAATATGCAGCTAGCAGACTGGTCCGGTATAACCAAAAAAATGAATGAATATACTGCAGTGCATAGTCCGACTAAATGATGAAAGGGAAACCATCCACACTGTTAAACTGTAAGGATAGCAACTGAAGTGCAGCCCATCACCAGTATCACCACCACACCTGGCTCCTTACCGGAACGCACCGACCTTCTGTTACGGAAGGTCAGTGTATGCCTTGTTACACTCCAGATGTAGCAATCTCTGTAGAACACGCAGAAGCTCTCAGCACCTCAAGCAATGCTCCACTGCGTCCCAGTATAGGCACACAAACTCGATCCCATATGCGAATGAGCGCTGCATGCTGGCAGAGGTCCTCCCGTTTCTTAACCTCATGGGGAATGGTACACTATCAACAGAGCAGAAAAACTCCTTACACATTACAGAGATATGGAGCTCATCAATAAAACAATATACAGGTGCATCTTAGCCCTTGCTGTATCTCTTAGAAAGCTTTGCCACTTGCATACCAGCAACATCAGCATTGTCTAGACCTGTTTGTCATAGTATATCGTGACGATATGAGTATCACCGCAGGCATGTCAAGAATGTGTTAGCCCGACTCCGGCAGCATGGCTTATATGCCAAAGCAGAAAAATGTCAATTTGAACGTCGAAGCATTAAATTCCTCAGGCTTATTATCTCTGCTGATGGCATTAAAATGGACCCTCAGAAAGTCACTGTTATCTTGGAGTGGCCAGTTCCTACAGACAAAAAGGCAATCCATCACTTCATTGGCTTCGCAAACTTTTTTCGTAAATTCATTAGGGGGTTTTCGGCCATCATCGCCCCCATCACAGAACTAACCAGACAAGGTCCCCGATTCAATTGGTCCCTATAAGCTCAGGCTGCCTTAGAAGCGCTAAAGGAGCTGTTCACCTCTGCAGCTGTCCTAAGACACCCTGATTCGACTCTACCATTTGTCTTGGAAGTTGACGAATCTGAAGTGATCTAAGGGATCTAAATCTTGCTGCATCCCTTTGCATTCTTTGCCCGCAAGTTATCCACGCCAGAGAGAAACTATGATGTGGGAGACCCCGAGCTCTTGGCAATAAAGGCAGCACTGGAAGAGTGGCACTAACTGTTGGAAGGAGTACCTGAGAACTGCAAAGAGACTAAGACCATGGCAGGCTAGATGGGCACTCTTTTTCTCCAGGTTCTCCTTCCACATAACCTACAGGCCCGGGTCAAAAAACACCAAGCCTGATGCATTGCCCCGAATGTTCAATGACACCAAAAAAATCACTCCTCCAGATACTATCTTACCTGCAGGGAACTTTCTTGTACTCCAGGAAAATCTGCTGTCATGGCTCAGACAAGCCTCTATGGAAATGGCAACTACCTCAGGAACCAACCTACAGACTAAAGATGGTCTAATATGGCACAAGAACAAGATCTTTTGACCCAAGGACTTAAAGTGGTTGTCAACCCTTGAATAATAGAAGAATCATCTGCCACGGCTGCAGATGATTCTACCTCAAGCTCTAGCTCCTCTGCATTAACGGTATGCACAGTAGTGGACAGATCTCTCCCTGGGGATTGTGAACACTCTCCCCCTGACAGCCCTACAACATGCAGCCCAACCAAGCATAAAAGAGCCAGACAGGGAGATACAGAAAGGGAAGACTCTGACATGGAGGAAGGGGTACATGCAGAACATCCCGTACAAATCACCCTGGAACAGTTTCCTTCCTCCCCCCCAGTCAGTGTCCATAGCTGACCTGAAGGAGATGTTGATCTCCCTCAGAGATTCAATGCATCTACATATGAGAATGGTGCTACGGCTGGTCAAAGCTATTATACAAGAATTACAGCAGAGAATGACACTTGTTGAGCGCAAAGTAGACAATGCCTTTATTGCACACAATAACATGTAGATGCATTTCAAGACCAACAAACTGACATACAATGAATGGCATCCAAAATAGCATACATGGAGGACCGTAGTCGAAGGAGCAACATTAATTTCTGCGGGATCCCAGAAATAGTCTCTAATACCGACCTACAAAGCGACCTTCGCCAACTACTCCATAAACTAGTGCCTGAGGCTAATGATATGGAGCTCACCATAGATAGAGCACACAGACTACCTAAACCGTCATTCCTGCCAAGCACGGTCCCTTGTGAGAATCCATTATTACCATGTGAAGGAAAAGGCCATGCGCGCCATACGTAAATCGCCCCAATTAGACAAACAATTTGCAGGTGTAGCATTGTACACAAATTTGTCTCAAGCTACCATCCAACAAAGGAAGAAATTGCTCACTGTCACAAAAGACCTAAGAAATCACGAAATCAAACACCAATGGGTGGCCCCATCAAAATTGATTGCGACATACCGTGTCAAAGCGATTAACATTTTCTCTTTGGAATCAGGTCTCCGCTTCCTAAAGGAATGGGGCATCATTCCAGCAGACACTGCGAATGAGGAACGTCGAGACTCCACCAGACTTAGACAGGAGTGGACTAAACAATGCAATTAAGGTAAAGTCTTCTTACCGCAATACCTACTACATTGTGTAACCCTCAAGCTATGACATTACTCATGGATAAATTTGTACTTCCACCCAGATGTAACAGGGAAGTACAATATAAAGTCCCCTCGGAGTGCGCATGCGCGGGAGCTCCGATATGGACGTCTGAGTCGGAGCTCCGCAACGCCGCCGGTTCTAGGAGCCTGCCCTGTATCACTGTGCCCGCGGAGACGAGCGATAAGGGTCGCCTCGGACCCCCCACACACCACAGAACCTCATCATATGGCCGGACCAGCGGCAAAAAAAGAGCTATTCCCTCCGCTGGCGGTTACACCTGCATCAGGGTGTACCAAGATGGCCGCCGCTCCGGCAGCTACAGGAGGCTTCCACGAGGCACACAGTGACTCCAGCACGGGGACAACACACTCATCTGAGTTAAGGCAAGTTCTCTCCCCAGCCACCCTCAACTACACTCCCAAGGCCCAGGGCAGCTTGATCCAGATGGACACCCCATCCCCAGCCTCCACAGTTTCATCACTGGGCCGCATACAGGGAGAAGCTGGGCCTCCCCACTTAGGCCAGGACTTCCAAAGCTATCAGACTGCAGGAACTCACAGCCAAGACATCTCCTCACAGGTGGATGATCTTTATCATAAGTTCCTCTACAGAACCGACACTCAAGGACGTCAGACTATCGAAAC
>BLSH010517255.1:352480-365992 GCA_018402905.1 Glandirana rugosa | reverse complement strand
CATACTAAACTTCTAACCCGAAGAATACCTCTATGTACTGTCTAACACAGGTACAGAGAAATCTAAACATAAACCCTAGGACAACCTAAACCTTCACTCTACCTATTGTGTCTCTTTTTTACAAACCCTCTTATGTAGATCAAACTCCATACATCTCTCCACAACCCACCCAAATAAAAACGTCTATCACGGCCACACCTGCTTTGGACCACGTTGTTTTCTCTTGTATCAGTTGCATTTTTCCTAAGGCCATAATTGAGGCCCCTGGCCATCGTCATTTATGACGTGTAATGGACTCCCCTGAAATATAAAAAAAAAAAAAAAAAAAAAAAAAATTAAAAGTTTCTGCTTGATTTTCTGTATCTATAAATGCAATAAAATCTTTGAAAATTAAAAAAAAAAAAAAAAAAAAAAAAAATATAAAGTCCCCTCAGGTAATGTGCAGTATTTACTGCTACCGGTCCCCGGAGTTAATACCGGAATCCTTTTTACGTTGACTATGTTCTCTTTTGTTGCACCAGGTTTCGTCCACACCGGCACTATCTGCAAAAATAAACCCACCCAACACCTCTCTACATACCTCAAACTAGATGTATTCTCCCAAACATTTTTTCTCTGTGTTATCCATCTCACTTCCAAATCCAACAGGATCCCAAATACAAATCTAAAGAGACATGGACACAATCTGTCATGTATCTCCATAAGAAGCCCAATCTTCAAATCATACTCCAAAATGAACCCTGCAAATCCTTCTGCATTAAGGTCTCCTCACCATGACTATTAAATTCCTTACTCCCATTTAAACGCAAACTCTTATGGACATAAGCACAAAGGCTGAAAGGAGATGTCCTTAGCATCCAAGAGACTCAGCACAAAAGGCTCCTAAATGCTCCCATAAGCTCTTCCCACATATCTACTGTGCGAATGCAAGTACTAAACACAATGGAGTACTTATTGCTATTAGAAACTCTGTTGCCTTTATTCCACAGGGAGCAATTATCGACCCTAATGGTTGCTATATTATATTAGTGTGCATGCTCAACAATGTTATATATACTATTGTTTCAGTATATGCTCCTAATAAGGGCCAACTGTCCTTCTTTAGGAAACTTTTTAAGAAAGTGAAACTGGCATGTAAGGGAAACCTCGTGCTGCTGGGCGACTTTAATTTGGTACCCGATGCCTTGTTGGACTGCTCCCTCCCTACACATAGTCACAAATTAACCTTGCAAAAATTCTTACACACTAAATCCCTCTATGATGCTTGGAGATGTCTCCACGCAGAAGAAAAAGATTATACCTTCTTTTCAACCCCCCACAGATCCTATATAATTATTATACAGGATTTATTATTATACAGGATTTCTATAGCGCCAGCAGTTTGCGCAGCGCTTTACAAAAATGAAGGAGAGACAGTACAGTTACATCACAATTTGGTACAGGAGGAATCAGAAGGCCCTGCTCATTAGAGCTTACAATCTAAGAGGGAGGGTCAATTCATACAAAAGGTAAAAGCTATGGGGGATGAGCTCATGTAGAAAGAAAGAGTATTAGGTAGAAGCAGGATAGGCTCCTTTAAAAAGAAAAGTTTTCAGGGATTGTCTAAAGATGGAAAGATTATGAGATAGTCGGACTGATTGGGGTAGGGAGTTCCAAAGGAAGGGAGAAGCTCTCGAGAAATCCTGAAGGCGAGCATGAGAGGAGGTGACAAGGGAGCTAGAGAGCAGGAGCTCTTGGGAGGACCGAAGAGGGCGGCTTGGTTGGTATTTTGAGACTAGGTTAGAGAGGTAGCTGGAGGCAGAGTTGTGGATGGCTTTGTAAATTATTGTTAGTACTTTGAATTTTATACGTTGGGTGAGTGGTAGCCAGTGGAGAGATTGGCAGAGAGGGGTGGAGGACACTGAGTGGTTGGCAGGGTAGATAAGTCTTGCAGCAGCATTCATTATGGACTGAAGGAGGGATAATGTATGCAAAGGTAATCCAATGAGGAGAGAGTTGCAGTAGTCGAGGCGAGAGATAACCAGAGAGTGAATTAGAAGCTTGGTGGTGTCATTGGTTAAAAAGGGGCGTATTCTAGCGATGTTGCGTAGGCTGAGGCGGCATGATTTGGACAGGGATTGGATGTGGTCTTGAAAGGACAGTTTAGAATCTAGGGTTACCCCTAGCACCCTGGCATGTGGGGACGCACTAATCATTGTGCCATTGATCTTAACAGAGAAGTCAGGGGAAGGGGCACGTGGAGGAGGAAATATCATGAGCTCAGTTTTAGATAGATTCAGTTTGAGGAAGTGCTGTGACATCCAGGCTGATATGTCTATTAGTAAGGAAGTGATCTGTGAGGAGACTGATGGGGTGAGTCGAGGGGTAGAGAGATAGATTTGGGTGTGACCTACATACTCTTTGCCTAATTCAAGAAGCTAAAATTGAAAACATTACTTGGTCGGACAATCACAATAACTGAAAAATATAATGAAAAACCCACAATGTTATGGCACAACAACACCGGCATCTTTCAGCAGGCATTGCACCAAACGGAGGTAGCCAAGCAGCTAGAGGAACTTTTTCAGTTTTAATAAGGTGGAAGACATGTTCCAATGCTAATGTTTGGTGTGCACACAAGGCCTTCATAAAGGGCACCCTACTGCAAATTTCATCCTGAGAGAAAAAAAAAAAAAGAGCACGGACAATGAACTCCCTCCTTAACAAAATAAAAATCTTTGAAACACAAAATAAACAATTATCATCCCAGGTTACATTAGCAAAATTAAATCATTGTAGAATAGCACTAAAAAATGTCTACTATTCAAACATGAAAAATGCCTCAAGTACCTAAAGAGATCATATTACTTATTTGGCAATAAGGCGGGGAAACAACTGGTGAGACAGATTCAGACAAGACAAGCAAAAGTGAAGGTAGCATATATGAAAAACCCTAATACAGGTGAAAAGGTACAGCACTCTAAAGACATAGCAAACATTTTTAAAAACTATTATAGTGCCCTCTACAATTTGAATACTGATCCTAAAACACCCCAGCCAACACAGGTAATAAATACAAGTTTTCTATCTTCTGTTAAACTTCCTACTATCAACCCAAAACAATTAAAATTCATCAACTCCCCTTTTACTGCCAAAGAGTGGTCTAAGGTATTAAACTCCCTAGCATTAAACAAATTCCTAGGCCCGGATGGCCTATCGGTGGAATACTACCGCTCTTTTAGAGAGATCCTCATACCACACTTATTAGAACTATTTAATAAAACAACTTCCTCTGGAACCATTCCTACTGAAATGCGTAAAGCTATAATAGTAACCCTGCCCAAACCAGGAAAAGAACCTGACTCGCCACAAAATTTTAGGCCGATCTCCCTTTTAAACATGGACCTCAAGATTTATGCCAATTAATTGCAAACTGATTAGCAGTCATTGTTCCCTCATTAATTGCCCAAGACCAAGTAGGATTTGTTTTAAATAGGCAAGCGCCTGATTGTACCATAAAGATACTAAACCTACAATGAATAGCAGAAAGCCAAAACATCCCAGCAGCCTTTTTAGCCCCAGACGCTGAAAAGGCTTTCGATAGGGTCCATTGGGGATACCTGCAGGCAACCTTGTCCAAATTTGGCATCACAGGACTCGTTTACTCTGCCATTTCAGCATTATATACAAATCCGTCAGCACAGGTGTTCACATCATCTGTATTGTCTGATATATTCCCCATCACCAATGGTACACGTCAGGGGATTTCATGCCTTTACTACCTACTACAAAAAAAAATCTCCAATGAAACAATCAGCAGCCATTAGAAACTGGTAAAGAGATTTGGGGAAGTCCTACACAGAACAAGAATGGGTAAATGCAATCAACTACAGTATGAACTGCACCGGGAAAATATACTTAAAATAGTGTATAGATGGTACTTAACCCCAGTCCGCCTGGCACAAATCTATACTGACACTTCTACAGACTGTTGGCGCAATTGCGGACAGGTGGGAAACTTGCTACATATCTTATGGTATTACAAATCGATAACTAGCTTTTAGAAATCGATATTGAGATTAATATCAAAAATTTCAGGATGCATAACCCAACCTTCTCCTGACCTTGCCCTCCTAGATTTAACATCAGAGAAATTTCCTCCAGGTATAAGACAAGTGACCATACATATTTTTACATATTTTAATAGCAGCCAGATGGACAAATATGTCTAAATGGAAAAGAGATACAGCGCCTACTATAGAAGAGGTTATTTCTAGAACAAAACTACAATGCTCATATGAACATTCTTTCGCCATTGCACAAGGCAAAACTGAAAAATTTCTCAAATCTTGGGAAAGTTGGATAACTGTATATAAAATGTAGGACAACATCCATTAAACTAGTGGATATTTAACTGGATGGACACATACCACGGATACTACAGATTCAAGATTTCTGGTGTGGACAACTTATTGTTCTTGTTATTGTTTATGTTACTGTTAAAATTTCTTCTATAATTTCTAAATTTCACCATTTTGCATAAACGCTCATTTCTCTAGTCTAAGCAATAAGTGTTGGTTATCCAACTCTGGACCACTGTTGAAAAGATGTGAACACAGCTGGAGCAACAGCAATTTGCAAAATGAATGATTTAATCAATATTTAGAAACACAGTCAGCTAAAGATAAATATGAAGCCTGTCCACAGTGTGCACCCAATGGGGTGGCAGGCCCTTCCTGGTAAGAGAAGGCAGTCATTTATCTTAACTTAATAAAAATCAAAAATTTAAATAAAATACACCTATGATAACAAATTATAGACCCTTAATCTCTTTGTCAGTGGGCAAACTTACAAAATCTGCAGGGGATCACAAAAAATACTGTAATACTGTGAAAACGCTTTTGACAGCTGTAAATAAATACTGTAAAGTAAGAATACTTTCAAAAATACGTTTTAATTGTTAACTTTTGTCACTTTACAAATTGCAAAGTGAGTAAACAGAAGAAAAATGAAAATCAAATTAATATTTGGTGTGATTACCCTTTGGCTTCAAACCAGCATCAATTCTTACACTTGGACAGTTTGTACACTTGCACAAAGTCAGGGATTTTGTAGGATTGGGTGTATGATTAACCAATTATCCAGTTCCACACTGCCTACCGCATATTTACGGCGGCAGTGTGGCCGCTGGCCGCGAATCGCTGTAAAAAGAAGGCGATCTGTGAATGGCCGCTAGGGGGCGCGTGTGCCCACCGCACTCCTGAGGAGTGTACCCACGGCTCGGGTGGACCCGATGTCCGCCGGCGAGCCGCGATGAGCGGCCACAGGCAAAAAACGGGGAACCGCCGATGTAAACACGGCGGTTCCCCATTCTGACAGTGCGGGCATGGGAGATCTACTGATCCCTGTCACTGGGATCAGTTAGATCTCTCATGCCCATGGTAGCCCAGCCCCCTCACAGTAAGAACACACCCAGGGAACACAGTTAACCCCTAGGTCTCCCCCTGCAGGTTAACCCCTTCACTGCCAATGACATTTATACAGTAATCAGTGGACATTTAAATTTCTGATCGCTGAATAAATGTCATTGGTCCCAAAAAAGTGTCAAAATGGTCCTACATGTCCGCTGCAATATCGCAGTACCGCTAAAAATCGCAGATCGCCGCCATTAAAAAATAAATAAATAAATAAAAACCCCAGAAATTAATTCTCGCCATCCATAAACGCGGCCATGTTTGCGCAAACCAATCAATAAACACAGATTGCGATTTTTTTTCATCACAAATATGAGGAAGAATATAAATCAGCCAAAACCGGTGAAAAAAAAAGTTTTTTTATATATTTTTTTTGGATTTGAATTTTAGCATAAAGTAAGAAATTTGTTTTTTTTTTTTGCAAAATCGTTGCTCTTCTTTTGATTATAGCGGCGATCAGGAATGACACAGAGGGGATCAAATACCACCAAAAGAAATCTCTATTTGTGGGAAAAAAAGGACGCAAATTTCGTTTGGGTAAAACATCACACGACCGTGCAATTGTCAGTTAAATCGACGTAGTGCCGAATCGCAAAAAGTGCTCTGGTCCTAACCTGGGAAATTCTTCCGGAGGTGAAGTGGTTATACTAAGCAGGTGCTAATGATCATCGATTTCATATGTAGGTTGAACACACAGTCATTACCTGAAACAGGAACAGCTGTGTAGGAGGCTTAAAACTGGGTGA
This sequence comes from Glandirana rugosa, assembly GCA_018402905.1. Taxonomy (NCBI): domain Eukaryota; kingdom Metazoa; phylum Chordata; class Amphibia; order Anura; family Ranidae; genus Glandirana; species Glandirana rugosa. The sequence goes on along the minus strand of BLSH010517255.1, from coordinate 359,793 downwards.
CGAACAGCCAAACTCTGCTACTATGGTGAGGTTGTGGAAAACAGTTTCATATCACAGGTCTTACACAATGGCAAGACTGTGCACAACAACAAGACACAAGTTAGTTACACTGCATCAGTAAGGTCTCTTCCAGGCAAAGATTTTAAAGCAGACTGTGGTTTCAAGATGTGCTGTTCAAGGTCTTTTGAAGAAGCACAAAAAACAGGCAATGTTGAGGACCATAGACACAGTGATTTGCCAAGGAAATTTGATGTGGCAGATGAAAGACACACCATGCTTACTTCTTTAGTCATTGGAAGATGTCCAACAGGGCCATCAACACAGAGCTGGCAGAAACCAGTGGGGCCCAGGTACACCCATTTACTGTTTGAATAAGTCTGACCAGAAGTAGTCTTTATGGCTGTCAAAAGGCCATACCTCAGACGTGGAAACAAGGATAAGCAACTCAACTATGCACAAAAACATAGGAACCGAGGTACAGAAAAATAGCAGCAAGTGCTCTTGCCTGATGAGTGAAAATTTGGCTGTAGCAGAAAGTAGTTTTTTCGCAAAGGACTAGAGAGCAGTACGATAATAACTGTCCGCAGGTGACAGTGAAGCATGGTGAAGGTTCCTGGCAAGTTTGGGGCTTCATGCCTGCAAATGGATTTAGAGATTTGGTCAATCTGTGTCCTCAATGCTGAGAAATACAGGCAGATACTTATCTATCATGCCATACCATCAGGGAGGTGTGTGATTGGTCCCACATTCTGCAGCAGGACAATGACCCCAAACATACACCCAATGTCATTAAGAACTATTTTCAGCATAAAGAAGAACACCCCCTAATTCAGTTCGCACCAGAACATGCGAACAGACAAAAAATTTGTCCGAACATGCGAACAGACAAAAAATTTGTCCGAACATTCGAACACCGTTAAAGTCTATGGGACATGCTCATTTTAAAGGCTTATATGCAAGTTATTGACATAAAAAGTGTATGGGGACTTGGGTCTTGCCCTAGGGGACATGTATCAATGCAAAAAAAAGTTTTAAAATCAATTGTTTTTTCAGAAGCAGTGATTTTAATAATGCTTAAAGTGAAACAATAAAAATGAAATATTCCTTTAACAACTTCAGATCCACGAAAGACAGCCACAGCGCGGATCTCAATTGGCGGGTGGACGTCTATTGACGTACGCCCCTTTGCACGCTCCCGGTGCACACTCACAGGCGGCGCATGCGCGCGGCCGCCGCACTCTGCGTGGCGTGCCCGCGGGTCAGATGGACTCGATGTCCGCTCCTGACCCTCGATCGCCTGCGGAGCTGCAGAACGGGGAACCGCCAATGTAAACACGGCGGTTCTCCATTCTGTGAGAGGGGGACATACCAGATCTACTGATCCCTGTCACTGGGATCAGTTAGATCTGTTATGTCCCTGCCAGCCCATCCCCCCCACAGTTAGAACACACCCAGGGAACACAGTTAACCCCTTCACTGCCCCTGCAGGTTAACGCCTTCACTGCCAACGACATTTATACAGTAATCAGTGGACATTTAAATTTCTGATCGCTGTATGAATGCCATTGGTCCCAAAAAGTGTCAAATATGTCCGACATGTCCGCCCCAATATCGCAGTACCGCTAAAAAACGCAGATCGCTGCCATTACCAGTAAAAAAATAAATAAATAATAAAAACGCCATAAATCAATTCCCATAGTTTGTAGACGCGATAACTTTTGCGCAAACCAATCAATAAACTCCGATTGTGATTTTTTTTACCAAAAATATGTAGAAGAATATAAATCGGCCAAACCCAATGAATCATTTTTTTTATATATTTTATTTTTGGATATTTATTAGAGCAAAAAGTAAAAAATATTGTTCTTTTTTCAAAATCGTCGCTCTTTGTTTGTTTATAGCGCAAACAATAAAAACCGCAGAGGTGATCAAATACCACCAAAAGAAAGCTCTATTTGTTGGAAAAAAAGGACATCAATTTTGTTTGGGTACAACGTCGCACGACCGCACAATTCTCGTTCAAAATGCGACAGCGCTGAAAGCCGAAAATTGGTCTGGGCAGGAGGGGGGCTTAAGTGCCCAGTAAGCAACTGGTTAAATAATGTGCCTGGGGGGTCCCCTTAGTCTGCCTGTAAAAGGGCGCACCTCTGTGATGTTTAGAACAGTGCCAGAGCAAAATGACATTTGTAAAGGAAAAAATGTCATTTAAAATTGTGGCTGTAATGCATTGTCGGCTCCCGGCAATATACAAAAAAAATCACTAAAAAGATTTGTGTGCCCACCCCCCCCCCCCAGTCCATACCAGGCCCTGTGGGTCTGGTATGGATTTTAAGGGGAACTCCATGCCAAAATGTTAAAAAAATTTGACTTGGGGTCCCCTCAAGGGACAAGAGCCTCTTCCCCACAACCCTGGGCTGTGGTTGGGGGGTTCTGCGGGCGGGGGCTTATATAAGGGGGCCCCCAGATCCCGCCCCTCATGTGAATTAGTATTGAGTACATTGTACCCCTACTAATTCACCAAAATGTGTCAAAAAAGAAAAGACCACAGGAGACAATTAGGGACAAGTCCTTTATTAAAAAAGAAAAAAAAATAAGTGTCCCCCGTAATCCATCGTCAAGCACGGCACGCGACGAACCTGAAAAAAAAAGCCGCAACAGCTCCTCCTCTAAGGGAGGGCTCCCGCCAACTGAGCTTGCTTTGTTTTGTCAGTTTATTTATAGTGAAGAGCGGAGCCACCCAGTGAGTAATTGAGTGACCCGCCCCTTTGATGACACATGACGTCAGAAGAGGGCAGGGTTACTCATACAAAGTGAGCGCAGACAGCGGCAGCCCTCCCATGGAGGAGGAGCTGTGCGCGCAGTCTGCGCACTATGCATTATGGGGCGTTCAGAGATGCCGAATTCACGCCGAACACCCCATAATGTTCTAAATTCAGGGATCGGGCGAACAACGGAAGTTCAGCCCCAACTTATGCTTGGGCCAAACCGTTTGCCCATCCCTAGTGGTTTGGCCCCCACAGAGCCCTGTTCTCAACATCATCGAGTCTGTCTGGGATTACATGAAGAGACAGAAGCGTTAGAGGCAGCCTACATCCACAGAAGATCTGTGGTTAGTTCTCCAAGATGTGTGAAACAACCTACCTGCAGATTTCCTTCATAAACTTTGTGCAAGTGGTTGCCTTACATGGACAGGCTAGTACGGTTCGAGCTGTGTATACGATGGGTGCTGGAAGTGAGAGAGCGGCCGCTACTCACATCCACTTTGCAGCTTGCAGGATGGAGAGAAAGAAACAGTACCCATGGTGTTGGCTGTATTGTTTTTATTCTCACATGAGTGCATTTTTTTAATAAACCATTTGTTTTTGTTTTTTGTTCTTTTTACAGTATCACACTATGTACTTTTTATATATATATATCTTTTGGGAACATCTGTGCATACTTATTGATCTGTAAGCATCAGGAAACATCAAGAAGGAAAGTGATCCATTCATCTATCCATCTATGCCTCCATTGTTGGTGTATTCCTGTGCTGTGAGTGTGAGACCATAAGTAGGTGGTGGGCTGCACCAGGTTGGATCTTGTTCACAGTGGTGAATAAGAAGTTTGTTTGAAGTCTGCACATGAGGTGTTAACAAGAAAAGTAGACTGTGCACTTAATCAAACGGACACTGTATATCAATTACGTATTACTTTGTAGCTTTCAAAAAAAGTGGGATATAGTGATATTCCTACTGAACATTTTTTTGATATTTTTTTATGAACACAGTTTCACTGTGGTGTAGCACTGTATACAACAAGGACTAGCCTTATATTTATGGTCACCTAGAAGAATTGATGCTATTTTGAAGCCAAAGGCTGGTCACACCAATATTGATTTCATTAGGATTTCTCTTCTGTTCATTTACTTTCCATTTTGTTAATTGATAAAAATAAACTATTAACACTTATATTTCTGAAAGCATTCTTGATATATATATATATATATATATATATATATATACAGTACACACACACACACAGTGGGTGAGAATAGATTAGGGTAGAGAGATAGATAGATAGATAGATAGATAGATAGATAGATAGATAGATAGATAGATAGATAGATAGATAGATAGATATTGCACATTATTCCTTTGCAATAAAATATCATCGCATCCCTTGCATACTCAGTAGAGTTACAGTGTTAAATCTTACCCTGTGTCCTTGGCATAACCCAAAGATGGTGACAGTCTCGGTTCCACAACGGTGATTTCTGTTTGTGTTGGAGTTGATGCATTTAACAGTTCTTCATAAGAAGGGCCAATGCACTTCTTCTTCAATAGGACATAGACTCCAAAGCCAATCAGAAACAACAGAAGAACTCCTCCTATTACACCTCCAGCAACTGCTGCCACCTGTACTAAATGGAAACAAAATAAGTAAGGTGTTTTTCTAACAAAGTTGCGGGTAAGTGGTTGACATACTGAAATTCACAAAAGTAGGTAAATATGTGGTTGAATTAAACACTCAAGACCTGTTTTACTTTCCGAATAATTTGTATATCTGTGCAGCCAGTTATGTGATCCACAGCCAAATACTTGACCTCCAGAACAGCAGAAGCACATCTTGATTAAAGTGGATGTAAACCCGAAAAAAAAAAAAAAAATTAACAATTCTGCCTAGTAGAGTATAGGATGGCATGTCATCTGTGCCCAGTCTTGCCATGAAGAGTTAATCCAGCTCAGAGCAATTCCCTTGTCTTTTTTCAGTAGGGAAAAAAACAGACAGACACAGAAATATGTGACTGTATCTTCCCCTATGTTATGACTGACAGGTAATTTCCTCATCTCATGGACAAGCATACAGAGCTTCACAACACCCCCTCCTTTCTTCTACAGCTCTTGCAGGATTGGCTGCTTCACACCTCAGCATGGCTGGACATGCTGAAGTCATGTGGTGACTTTCCTGAGTTTTGACAGGATGTTTCTCAAAACCCAGGAATAGGAATATAGAAACAGGAGAGTGTAGAGATGGGTGGGGAGTCTTGTGACATCACGACTCCACCCACCGAGCTCCAGCAAAGAAACCCACCCATTGATTCCAGAGTTTTGCAAGGCTGCTACTGCTGAAGTGGGTGACATTTGCATGGTAGGGATACATGCAGGAGGCTTGCATGTATATATACATTACTACTGTGCCATTAGTTTATACTGGCTGTGGTAGGTTTACATCCATGTTAAGAAAACTGGTCAAACCTTACTACAGCTATTTGGTTTTACACTGAAAGAGCAGACCCTCCTTCTGCCAAAGGATTACAGGAGCCCAGTATAAGGAAAGATTGTGTATATCATCTGTATTTTAAAATAGAATTCTTAATCGTTTGATAAATATATTACTACAATTTATAAGGTGTTTTAATGTCTCTGAATTCCAAAGTAATATACAATCTAAGACATCCAGTACACCTCATGCAGCACCCTGCTTCTTGACTGATTGATGCTTATTTGGATGTGGACTACATCTGATTTGTGACTAGTTCACATACTGTACAATATATATGGCTAGCACTTCTCTTATTTGTTACAAATTCAAGTATGGTGCCCTGATTGTCATCCATTTCCTAGTTTTTAAATTCTTTCTTATCTTGTTATTCCATTTCCCTATATCATCTGAATTAGGGTTTTAATCATAAATCTCTGCTGACAGAGTTACAGTATCTCACAAAAGTGGGTACACCTCTCACATTCTTGTAAATATTTTATTATATCTTTTCATGTGACAACACTGAAGATATGACACTTTGCTACAATGTAAAGTAGTTAGTGTACAGCTTGTATAACAGTGTAAATTTGCTGTCCCCTCAAAATAACAACACACAGCCATTAATGTCTAAACTGCTGGCAACAAAATTGAGTACACCCCTAAGTGAAAATGTCCAAATTGGGCCCAAAGTGTCAATATTTTGTGTGGCCACCATTATTTTCCAGCACTGCCTTAACCCTCTTGGGCATGGAGTTCACCAGAGCATTACTGGTTGCCATTGGAGTCCTCTTCCACTCCTCCATGACGACATCACTGAGCTGGTGGATGTTAGAGACCTTGTGCTCCTCCACCTTCCGTATGAGGATGCCCCACAGATGCTCAATAGGCTTTAGGTCTGGAGGCATGCTTGGCCAGTCCATCACCTTTACATTCAGCTTCCTTAACAAGGCAGTGGTCGTCTTGGAGGTGTGTTTGGGGTCGTTATAATGTTGGAATATTGCCTTGTGGCCCAGTCTCCGAAGGCAGGGGATCATGCTCTGCTTCAGTATGTCACAGTACATGTTGGTATTCATGGTTCCCTCAAAGAACTGTAGCTCCCCAGTGCCAGCAGCACTCATGCAGTCCCGGACCATGACACTCCCACCACCATGCTTCACTGTAGGCAAGACACACTTGTCTTTGTACTCCTCACCCAGTTGCTGCCGCACACGCTTGATACCATCTGAACCAAATAAATTTATCTTGGTCTCATCAGACCACAGGACATGGTTCCAGTAATCCATGTCCTTAGTTTGAAATGGTGCTGTTCCACAGAGCGACTGACCCGTGCGTGCTGCAGCTGAAACGCCACTATTGCCTGTTGCTGCTCGCACAGTCTCTCCAGCATGTGCAAGGTGGAGTTCCACCTTGTGGGCACGCCGCATATGCGGCGGTGAGCGGGAAGGCCGAAGTTCCGCAGCAGCGCACTTTTCTGCAGCAGCTCTGACATATCCGGGTAGTTTTTTAGAAAACTCTGTACCACCAAATTCAGCACATGCTCCAGGCAAGGGATGTGCATTAAACGGGCTAGGCCCAGAGCCGCTACGAGATTTCGGCCATTGTCGCAAACCACCAGGCCAGGCTTGAGGCTCAGTGGCAACAACCACTCATTGGTCTGTTGTTCAATGCCCATCCACAGCTCCTGCACAGTGTGGGGTTTATCCCCCAAACATATCAGTTTTAAAACAGCCTGCTGTCGTTTTCCTCTGGATGTGCTGATGTTGGTGGTGAAGGTGTTACGCTGAGCGGATTAGGAGGTGGTTGAGGAGGAGGAAGAGCAGTAGGAGGAGGAGGCAACAGGAGGCAAAGAGAGATGCCCTGCAATCCTCGGTGGTGGAAGGACATGCGCCAAATGGCTAGCCAGCTCAGGCCCACCCGCCACTACATTTGCCCAGTGTGCAGTTAGCGAGATATAGCGTCCCTGCCCGTGCTTACTGGTCCACGTATCAGTGGTTATGTGGACCCTGCCACAGATGGCGTTGCGCAGTGCACACTTGATCTTGTCCCCGACTTGTTTGTGCAGGGAAGGGATG
>BLSH010517255.1:341797-352470 GCA_018402905.1 Glandirana rugosa | reverse complement strand
TGATATGGTGAAGATACAGAGGAACTTTTTTGTGAAGCCCGGTACTACCTTCTCCTACACCGTGTCCTCCTACTCCTCCTCCTTCTCCCCAGTAAAGGTGCCAATAGTCCGGTCAGTAAGCGTTCACCGAGCCTCCCACCCAAGGACGTGGTCGTATCCGGTCCAGGTTTTATAAGTTCGGTCCCGTGTCAAGATCTCCTGCTCCTCATGCTCCTTCTAATCCTCCTCCTCCTCCTCCTTAACGTCGTCCCACCGTGGGTTGCGTCGAGCACCCGTAGTGACCTCGCACCGACCCCCCTATGTCTCCTGTGTCTACTATTATCATCTGTGTCCTCTGTATCCCCCCAGCCACGCTCCAGTGATGCCCACGAGCTGCGTTGGGTGCCACCCTGCTGCAATTCCTCCTCCTCCTCCTCCTAATCTTCCTCGTACTCCTCGTCCTCTAGAACTGTGCCCTGGCTTGAATATTTTGGACCTGGCCTATGCTGGTGCAGGAACCCACCCTCCGAGCCACTTGCGAATGACTGGCCTGATAACCGTGGAAATGACCCCTCTTCCTCCTCCTCATCCTCCTGTGCCACATCCTCTTCCATCATGGCCCGAAGTGTTTTTTCAAGGAGACATAGAAGTGGTATAGTAACGCTGAGAACAGGATCATCGGCACTGGCCATGTTGGTGGAGTACTCAAAACACCGCAATACGCTACACAGGTCTCGCATGAAGGCCCACTCGTTGGTGGTGAAGTGTTACTGTTCCACAGAGCGACTGACCCATGCATGCTAGAGCTGAAACTCCACTATTGCCTGCTGCTGCTCGCACAGTCTCTCCAGCATGTGCAAGGTGGAGTTCCACCTTGTGGGCACGTCGCATATGAGGCGGTGAGCGGGAAGGCCGAAGTTCCACTGCAGCGCAGACAGGCGAGCAGCAGCAGGGTGAGAACGCCGAAAGTGCGCACAGACGGACCACACTTTATACAGCAGCTCTGACATATCCGGGTAGTTTTTTAAAAAATTCTGTACCACCAAATTCAGCACATGCGCCAGGCAAGGGATGTGCATCAAACGGGCTTGGCCCAGAGCCGCTACGAGATTTCGGCCATTGTCGCACACCACCAGGCCAGGCTTTAGGCTCAGTGGCAACAACCACTCATTGGTCTGTTGTTCAATGCCCATCCACAGCTCCTGCGCAGTGTGGGGTTTATCCCCCAAACATATCAGTTTTAAAACAGCCTGCTGTCGTTTTCCTCTGGATGTGCTGATGTTGGTGGTGAAGGTGTTACGCTGAGCGGATTAGGAGGTGGTTGAGGAGGAGGAAGAGCAGTAGGAGGAGGAGGCAACAGGAGGCAAAGAGAGATGCCCTGCAATCCTCGGTGGTGGAAGGACATGCGCCAAATGGCTAGCCAGCTCAGGCCCACCCGCCACTACATTTGCCCAGTGTGCAGTTAGCGAGATATAGCGTCCCTGCCCGTGCTTACTGGTCCACGTATCAGTGGTTATGTGGACCCTGCCACAGATGGCGTTGCGCAGTGCACACTTGATCTTGTCCCCGACTTGTTTGTGCAGGGAAGGGATGGCTCGCCTGGAAAAGTAGTGGCGGCTGGGAACCACGTACTGTGGGACAGCCACCGCCATCAGGTTTTTTAAACTGTCCGTGTCCACCAAACAGAATGACAGCATTTCAAAGGCCAGGAATTTTGAAATGCTGGCATTCAGGGCCAGGGATCGCGGGTGGGTAGGGGGGTACTTCATCTTTCTCTCCACTGTTTGGGAGATGGAGAGCTGTAAGCTTCCATGGGACCATGGTGTGGAAATGCTTGGGGACGGTAGCGGACATGGTGGCGTTGCTGTCATATCGTCTGTTTGCTGGGTGGCAGGTGACACTGTCACGGCAGAGGTGGAGGAAGAGGCTGAGGCAGCAGCAGAAGAAGAAGCAGGAGGAGGCCGAGACCTTTCTTGGATTTTGAGGTAATTATTCCAATGCAGCTTGTGCCTTGAATTTAGATGCCTGATCATGCAGATTGTGGTCAGGTTTAGAACATTTATGCCCCGGCTCAGGCTATCATTGCACAGCTTGCAAACCACTCGTGTCTTGTCGTCAGCACATTGTGCGAAGAACTGCCACACGGGGGAACGCTTTTGAGCTGCCTTTGGTGTTCTAGGTCCCTGGGTGCGGTGGGTAGTAGCAGGCATACTGTCTAGGGGACGCTCGCTCAGCTTTTGCAACCTGCTTCCTCTTTTGCTGTGCTGGTGCCTCTGTGTGATCACCACCTCTTCCTCCAAACTGCACACGTCACTCGCATGACCCTCAGTCCATGTGGGGTCTAGGACCTCGATTTACCGGGTATCCTAGGATGGTCAGTAGGATCCCCACACACTGTAATATAATGGTGCCACGTCCCTATGAACATGTAACTTGGATTTGGAAAATGATTAATGGACTTTATCGGCACGTACACGGATATCGTAAAAATATAACGTTTTATTGATCTACATAAAAATTGGATTCACCTTATAACAAACATAGACATATTTAAAAACAGTTTTGGACAGTGCATGTGATATCCATGGGAACATGCAGTGCTATGACATAACATGTGGTACTAAATGCATAGCATTCATCTGTAGCAACGGTTGATAGGTTCCTATTCCAAAGGGTATGATTCACTTGACTGTCCAATTTCTAGTAGATCACTCAGGTGGATTGCTCTACATGTTTTGTGATGACAAGTCACTTCTTCAGGAGCTTAGTTTCTACTAAAAAAATAAACAGACATTAATATAGTATAAGACGCAGTAGATCTTTAAAACCAACATGGTGTAATGGCTACTCACTTCCCGAGTGGAGAACTATGAAGCAACACGTGGTTCACAACGTGGATATACTATAAATAGTCCTACGGGCCAAATACAAACCACAACTACCTGCTTGTTTACTTCAGTAAAAGCGTTTCAGGATGCACTTCTCCTATTTATTCAAATGGACCATGTCCAATGCCACCATAAGGGCCCTGTGTAAACATACAAGCAAACAGCACAGGTAAGATATCTGTTATGATAATACCACCATCCATGAAGCTGAGTCTATCTATTGCTGGTAAACTTACTGGTATGTGTGTCTCCTACGTTCCTGCAGCACAGCGTGGGCCCGCTCAGTAAGCCGAAGGAAAGAGAGGGGATCCCTGATGTGTGGCCAGCGGCGTCTCCTCTCCTCCTTATGTAGTGTGTCCCGGCCGAGATCACGCGTCAGTGAGTCTGACGTCACCCGGCCACTACCTTACTGCGCATGCATATGCGCCGGGCGGGGATTCAGCAATCCTAAACTCCACCGCTCGGCACCAGCAGCCAGCAAGGTTTTGTGGGAACAAGTCCCACAGATGCCACACAGGAGGGGGGTGTGTGAGAGCCCCACCCCCACCGGACAAGCGGGGGGGGAAGGGGGAGATCCCCTATGGAACACCAACCCCACCTGTCCCCCAACAAGAGGAGGGGGACCGCTGTGTGGCTCGGGCGTCCACACACCTGACTGCGGATGGATGAGCGAAGATACCAGCCCCCCGGTGGCCAAGGGTGAAAGGTGCAGGGGTCCTACACCACCAAGTGAGCAGCCAAATAATGCATAACCCAGGATAAACATCATAAACAACCCCACCATAAATAAGTCTGCCCCTCCTCCCCCTCCACCCTCCTGGGGGGAGAGAACGAGGGGCAGCCCACATACCTTATTGAGGCAATTTCCCAACAGTTACGATATACCTTTATATGAGAAGATGGGGAATAGAAAGAAAACAGCTTGGCTAAAAACTCTCAAATTCAATGATCACTGATCCTACCCCAGGGAGATCTCCACTTAGGGTAATATTGGATAACACAGGTTGTGGGGGTTGGCTGTTGCTTCCCCTCACACATAGCTATTCATTGACCATACAGAAACCTGTTCAATACTCCTAGTAAAATTGTAATTTATAAGAAAGGTTTATAAGAAATCATTGCATTAATGCCCGAGGGTTTATTAGCCTCTAATCTCTCTATCCACAAAGTTTCTTTCTGCAAGATTCGCTGTTCCCAGTTGCCGCCACGTGGGTCCTGAGGTACCAGCTCCAACACACAAAACTTGACATAGGATGTTTCGAACTTGTGGTACAGGCCCAGGTGGCGACTAACCGGGGTCAGCATCTTAGCAAATTGAGAGTAGTATATGTGATTGCAGATTCTTTGTTTGAACTGGCGGATTGTCTTGCCCACATAGTAGGCCCCGCACTGACATGTCATAAGATAGATAACACCACGTGTTTCACAATTAGCATGAAATCATGGACGTAATTTAGTGCCATTAGGTAAGGTAAATTGAGTACCCACTCTAACCCATGGGCAGAATGGGCACTGACCACACGTGTATACCCCTCTAGGTGTGTGGGTATTCTCAGTTTGTTGATTGTATAGGCTGGCTGTAATTTGATTGCCTATTGACTTTGCTTTCTGGTAAGTGATTTCTGGGGTGTCGCAAACATATTTCCCCACAATGGGGTCCTCACTTAGGATATGCCAATGGCGTTGCAGGCATGCTCTAAGCTCATTGTGCTGGGCTGAATATCTGGTGATAAACCTGGTAGTCTGGGCTTGATGCCTAGATTTCTTAATATGGTATAAAAGTGTATGTCTGTTTTGTCTAAATGCTTGGTTGTATGCTTTCCTCAGTATTTTGCTCTATCCCCTTTGTCGGAGACGTGCACGTAACTCGGCCGCTTGAACTATGAAGTCTGAATCATGAGTACAGTTACGCCTCAGGCGAATGTATTGGGCATAAGGGATACTCCGGACCAATGATGCCGGGTGTCCACTGTCTGCATGGAGAATTGTATTTCCTGCTGTATTTTTGCGATACAATTTGGTGGCTAGGGTATTCCCATTGCTTTTGAAGATTTGTAAATCCAAAAAGGAAAGGGAGCTCTCATGATAATTCACTGTAAATTTCAGGTTGTAATTGTTGTTCTTAAGCCGATTCATCAGTGCATGGAGGATGTCCACGGTGCCTACCCAGACGAGGAATATGTCGTCAATGTACCTGTACCAGCATAGGGCATGGTCCAGGTACTGATCATATTCCTCGTCTGAGAAAATCTCCCTCTCCCACACCCCCAGGTACAGGTTGGTGTATGCCGGGGCACACGAAGTGCCCATGGCAACGCCCTGCACCTGGAGGTAGTGGGAGTCCGAGAAGGTGAAAAAATTATTATGGAGGATAAAAGGCAGCAGGTCCAAAACAAAAGCTCCAAATTTCCACTGGTGGTGATCTTGTTCCAAAAGGAACTTTTGTACCACCTTGGTTCCTAAAGCGTGAGGTATACTGGAGTACAGTGCTTCAACATCAATGGAGACTAATATGGCTGCAGGTGGAACAGTAAGACCATCCAGCCACTTCAAAAGGTTGAGAGTGTCTCTTACTTATGAGGGAAGTCTGATGACATGGGGCATAAGAAAGAAATCGACAAATTGGCTTGCATTTTCAGTCACGGTACCAATGCCCGATATAATGGGCCTGCCTGGGGGGTTCTTATTGTTTTTGTGGATTTTCGGAATACAGTAAAATGTAGCCGTCCTTGGATAGGGGGTATTAAGAAATTCATATGTATCCTTGTCTATCAATGCGTTGGAATAGGCTGTGAAAATGAGTTGTCTGTATTGTTGTTCACTCTGTTGGATGGCCTCGGGTGTCACTAATTGGTACCAGGAGTAAGGGAGTGAGCCGTGCTAGGCAAAATTGTGAAAGTCTAAATTAGGGCATAAGCAGCCATACAACGACCAAACAAATCGTGAAAAAAGAATAATGTTATAAGAATGGCGCTACACCTAATGAAAAATATAGTGTCAGAGGAGGATGGTGGTCAACCTATAAATATCTCTATATTCAAAAACAAACTAAACCATTCAGGGCGTGATAGGCAAGTTCTAAAGAGCACGCAAATAATAGTTATACAGTCTAAGATCATATAGGTGCTAATCAAGTGTTGAATTAAAAACAAGGTCAAAAGTGACATAAATCTAAGCACCGAATCCGAAAATCACCCAAGGTGTTGAAAGTGAACATAGCGCTGCTGACCCTGGATTGCTGCGACCTAATTCTATATCCAATATCGATTGTTTTATCTGTAAGCTTATGGACTTTTTATCTCCAATAAAACCATTACCTCGTGATTGAGGCATTTTACACAATGGAGAGTCTCCTTTTCCTTTTACATTTCTGATGTGGATCTGGTCGTCTGATACCTCCTTCCTGGTGATCTCATTGAGGACCACTTTCATTGGACCGAACGGACGGATGAGCGGACGGACACAGGATAGGTGGCCCCTTGGACCTGGGAGGATCGTTCCGATTGTCTGTGGATAGTGTGACGCGATTCCTTATACCGTGAGGACCTGGACCATGTTTTATATTCTGGCATGAATATATCTATCATCCGGTAAGCCTTGAATTCACTAGGGTTTAGATGACCAAGATCTACCTATCCCATTTATTTGTCTCACCTTATTTGGATTATTCTGGATGTCACTGGGAACAATTTATTCCTGCACATATTTTTGAACTACTTATAAATATTGAACTTCATCTATGTTCACTTTCAACACCTTGGATGATTTTCGGATTCGGTGCTTAGATTTATGTCACTTTTGACCTTGTTTTTAATTCAACACTTAATTAGCACCTATATGATCTTAGACTGTATAACTATTATTTACGTGCTCTTTGGAACTTGCCTATCGCGCCCTGAATGGTTTAGTTTGTTTTTGAATATAGAGGTATTTATAGGTTGACCACCATCCTCCTCTGACACTATATTTTTCATTAGGTGTAGCGCCATTCTTATAACACTAATTGGTACCAGTCTCTAATTTTGAGGATGTCATAACACATTGTCTCATACTGAAGGCATGTCATTAAAACAATATTACCTCCTTTGTCAGAGGATTTAATAATCGTGTCCTGTCTCTTCTGTAGGCGGGTCAACGCTCTTTGTTGTTTGGCATTTGGAACGTACATCTGGTATGGTCATTTTTCTGATCTCACCTATTGTCGCTATGAGAAAGGCTGAAATTTGGGGACTAGTGGTAAGATCTGGGAATTGTCTCGATTTGCGTTTAAATTTGGACTGTATACTCTCACTGTCTTGACTCATTTGGTTAATATATGGTTGGCTCTCCTCAGTTTGACTGAGGTCATTATTTTCAGCCAGTAAACACATTAGGTCCCGCAGGGCCCTGAAATCCTTCATAGTGAATCCTTTCATTTTTTCAGACAGCTCTTTCTCTTCCCTCATTCTTTTGTGATCCTTATCAAAGATGAATTTATAAGTTAATTTCCTACTAAACAAATATAGGTCTTTAATAACCTCGTACTTGTCCATATTGTTAGTTGGGCAAAAAGTAAGCCCTAATTTCAACACATTCAATTCATCTTGTGATAATGGATAAGGGGTGAGGTTAATAACACTTAGTTCGTCCTGACCACTGGACTGAGTTGAAGTGTCCCTAAAGGAAGAGCTGGTCGTGCAATATAAGAATCCAGTGTGCCCTGTCTCTGGGAATTTATCATAGGGAGCACTGGGGACCGATATTGTAATGCATAGGCATTCTGTGAATTGGGAACATTGAGGCCCAATCCAGAAGTCCCGCTATTGTTAGGGTCGTGAGGGTGTTGTGTTAGTGCTTGTGAATTAGCCTGTATTATTTGAAGGGCCTGTGCTGCCACAGGACCCATGTATTATTGTGTATTAGTGACATTGTGAACACGTCCATCACCTTGTGTCTGTCCACCTCGTGATTGATTGTGCCAGGCAGGCCCATTATATCGGGCATTGGTACCTTGACTGAAAATGCAAGCCAATTTGTCGATTTCTTTCTTATGCCCCATGTCATCAGACTTCCCTCATACGTAAGAGACACTCTCGACCTTTTGAAGCGGCTGGATGGTCTTACTGTTCCACCAGAAGCCATATTAGTCTCCACTGATGTTGAAGCACTGTACTCCAGTATACCTCATGCTTTAGGAACCAAGGTGGTACAAAAGTTCCAAACTCGGCCTAAAACATCCGCGCTCCAGGAGGGTGGCTTGACTGTGGTGGTGTGGAAGGGGATGTGAGTGATGTCACAACCGGATAACGTGCTGGCCTGCTGCCTCCTGTTGGACTGGGGTCGTCCCAAACTGAAGAAACGAAAAAGAAGCACAAAAAGGCGCACTGGCCTAGCGCATTATCCTTAGTATCTTTATTGTAAAAAGCTCATAAAGACATACTCACAAAGGAACTCTTGTAACAAACGTCACCACCAGTGGAAATTTGGAGCTTTTGTTTTGGACCTGCTGTCTTTTATCCTCCATAATAATTTTTTCACCTTCTCGGACTCCAACTACCTCCAGGTGCAGGGCGTAGATAAGAAATCTAGGCATCAAGCCCAGACTACCAGGTTTATCACCAGATATTCAGCCCAGCACAATGAGCTTAGAGCATGCCTGCAACGCCATTGGCATATCCTAAGTGAGGACCCCATTGTGGGGAAATATGTTCGCGACACCCCAGAAATCACTTACCGGAAAGCAAAGTCAATAGGCAATCAAATTACAGCCAGCCTATACAATCCACAAACTGAGAATACCCACACCCCTAGAGGGGTATACACGTGTGGTCAGTGCACATACTGCCCATGGGTTAGAGTGGGTACTCAATTTACCTTACCTAATGGAACAAAATTACGTCTACGATTTCATGCTAATTGTGAAACACGTGGTGTTATCTATCTTATGACATGTCAGCGCCTACTATGTGGGCAAGACAATCCGCCAGTTCAAACAAAGAATCTATGATCACATATACTACTCTCAATTTGCTTAAATGCTGACCCCGGTTAGCCGCCACCTGGGCCTGAACCACAAGATCGATACAGTTTTGTGTGTTGGAGGTGGTACCTCAGGACCCACATGGCGGCAACTGGGATCAGCGAATCTTGCAGAAAGAAACTTTGTGGATAGAGAGATTAGAGGCTAATAAACCCCTGGGCATTAATGAAATGATTTCTTATAAACCTTTCTTATAAATTACAATTTTACTAGGAGTATTGAACAGGTTTCTCTATAGTCAATGAATAGCTCTGTGTGGGGGGGGGGGGAAGCAACAGCCAACCCCCACAACCTGTGTTATCCAATAATACCCTAAGTGGAGATCTCCCTGGGGTAGGATCAGTGATCATTGAATTTGATAGTTTTTAGCCAAGGTGTTTTCTTTCTCTTTCCAATCATCTCATATAAAGGTATATCGTAACTGTTGGGAAATTGCCTCAATGATGTATGTGGGCTGCCCCTCGTTCTCTCCCCCCAGGAGGGTGGAGGGGGAGGAGGGGCAGACTTATTTACGATGGGGTTGTTTATGATGTTTATCCTGGGTTATGCATTATTTGGCTGCTCACTTGGTGGTGTAGGACCCCTGCACCTTTCACCCTTGGCCACCAGGGGGCGGGTATCTTCGCTCATCCATCCGCAGTCAGGTGTGCGGCCGCCCAAGCCACACAGCGGTCCCCCTCCTCTTGTGGGGGGACAGGTGGGGTTGGTGTTCCATTGGGGATCTCCCCCTTCCCCCCCGGCTTGTCCGGTGTGGGTGGGGCTCTCACACACCCCCCACTCCAGTGTGGCATCTGTGGGACTTGTTCCCACACAACCTTGCTGGCTGCTGGTGCCGAGTGGTGGAGTTTAGGACCGCTGAACCCCCCCGGCGCATATGCATGCGCAGTAAGGTAGCGGCCGGGCCGGGTGACGTCAGACTCACTGACACGTGATCTCGGCCGGGACACACTACATAAGGAGGAGAGGAGATGCCGCTGGCCACACGCCAGGGATCCCCTCTTTCTCCTTCGGCTTACTGAGCGGGCCCACGCTGTGCTGCAGGAATGTAGGAGACACACATGCCAGTAAGTTTACCAGCAATAGATAGGCTCAGCTTCATGGATGGTGGTATTATCATACCACAAATCTTGCATGTGCTGTTTGCTTGTATGTTTACACAGGGCCCTTATGGTGGCATTGG
Organism: Glandirana rugosa; assembly: GCA_018402905.1. Taxonomy (NCBI): domain Eukaryota; kingdom Metazoa; phylum Chordata; class Amphibia; order Anura; family Ranidae; genus Glandirana; species Glandirana rugosa. The sequence goes on along the minus strand of BLSH010517255.1, from coordinate 342,404 downwards.
ACATGGTCCATTTGAATAAATAGGAGAAGTGCATCCTGAAACGCTTTTACTGAAGCAAACAAGCAGGTAGTTGTGGTTTGTATTTGGCCCCTAGGACTATTTATAGTATATCCACGTTGTGAACCACGTGTTGCTTCATAGTGGCTTTCTGTACTCTGCTATTTTTTATATACAGAGCGTAATTTATATTATTGGTTGTGGCCATTTCTGATCGACCTGAAGCAGGCCTAGCTCTACAGGAGACACCAAGCTATGGTCTGAGAGGGTTACCCCTATCGCTATTATACCCCAGGTATATATATTTCTCCTTTTTCCCTTTTATATAATCTCAATCTACCTTTTTGTCATGTACATGTTTACTTATTTGTAGGCCCGGTAGAATAGGGCATATTGCCTTTCCTTCCCCCTTCCCTTCCCCCCGCCTCCCGTTTCCCCCCCTCCCCTTCTTCTTCCCCTCCCCCAGTGTTTGCCCATCCCTCACCCTCCTACTCTCCCTCCCTCCCCCCCCCTTTCCCACCAATTATTGGTCTAATAGTTTGCCTTCCCCCTTCCTTTCCGTTATACGGGATAAGATGGCCCGGATGTTTATTCATTTGTACATGTACTG
>BLSH010517255.1:325678-341787 GCA_018402905.1 Glandirana rugosa | reverse complement strand
GAGCTAAGGGTCCCTCCGAGGGACCCTCCGGTCGTGTTCCCTGGCGTGGGAGCGGCTGGGTGTCAACGTGAACAGTCCATACCCCTGTGTGACCATTGATATTAATTACTTGCTATCTAAATCGACATTGTATGATTTTTCCCCAGTGAATATGACTCCCTCCCCCCCTTTCCCACCAATTATTGGTCTAATAGGTTGGACTGGGATATTCACCTTGGGGGTCCCATTAGGCTGCCATTTACCCAGTGGATGTCATTATTTTCAGACCACCAAGATCCCCAAGAGCCTCAAGGCAGGAAGGGGGGTTTATCATCATTTTGGGATACTCCTACATACACGTTGAATAAACACTCACTGGTTAGTTTAGGTAAGCACTAATCTGGTCTGTTTCTGAGGTATACCTTGGACTCTTATGCTATATCATATCACATTTTAGTATAAGTGACCCCTTTTTAGTATGTTACAGCTAAATCTATCGTTCATTAATTATAGTTACCAGTGTGTCCCCATACCTGACAAGTGCAACTGTGGGTCGGCGAGGGTGCGGTCCCTTGTGCTGGCCTCCCAGGGAGCCTCCCTGGGAATCGAGGGGGTGCGTGGGTCCTCCATTCAGGAAGTGAGTAGCCATTACACCATGTTGGTTTTAAAGATTTACTGCGTCTTATACTATATAAATGTCTGTTTATTTTTTAGTAGAAACTAAGCTCCTGAAGAAGTGACTTGTCGTCACGAAACATGTAGAGCAATCCACCTGAGTGATCTACTAGAAATTGGACAGTCAAGTGAATCATACCCTTTGAAATAGGAACCTATCAACCGTTGCTACAGATGAATGCTATGCATTTAGTACCACATGTTATGTCATAGCACTCTATGTTCCCATGGGTATCACATGCACTGTCCAAAACTGTTTTTAAATATGTCTATGTTTGTTATAAGGTGAATCCAATTTTTATGTAGATCAATAAAACGTTATATTTTTACGATATCCGTGTACGTGCTGATAAAGTCCATTAATCCTTTTCCAAATCCAAGTTACAGGGTCTAGGACCTCATCATCCTCCTCCCCATCATCTTCCACCCTTCACCACTGCCCTCCTTGTCAGTCTGCACACTGAGGTAAGCTGCAGCAGTTGGCACCTGTGTTTTGTCATCATCTAAGACGTGTCTTCATCCTGCAGCAGAAGTGGTTGGGCATCGGTGCACTCAATGTCTTCCACTTCTGGGGCAGCGCAATGTGGATGGCCCACGGAAAGCACACCAGGAGAATCATCAAAAAGCATAAGAGTCTCTTGCATGACTTGGAGCTCAGACTGCTTGGCTAATTTACAAGGGGCTGAGGTGAAAGACAGATGGCCATGGGGTTCAGGTGCCAACTTTGAGCTTTCATCAAGGGACCAGGAGGGAGGCAATGTGAAGGAACTGGAGGCATTGTCAGCCACCCAATCTACTATCGCCTGTACTTGTTCTGGCCTCACCAATTGTTGAGCGGCATTCGGGCCTACCATATACCGGTGAAGGTTCTGTTGGCTACCTGAGGAAGGTGTTTCACGTGTGCGTGTAACTGGCACACATCGACCACGTCCTCTCCTTCCAACAGGAGCTTCAGCAACACGACCAACACCAGCAGCACCAGCAGCACCAGCAGCACCATGACCACGTCCCTTATTTGATGCTCTCCTCATTGTGCCCGCAAATGTACTATGTAGCCAATAATCTGTCCCTTACAGTAAAAGCTTGAACCTGGCCCTATAGGAGTAGGCAATGATTTTTGAACAATAATCTGTCACTTACAGCAACAGCTGGAACCTCTCCCTTTAGAACTAGGAGATGATTTTTGAACAATAATCTGTCACTTACAGCAACAGCTGGAACCTGGTCCTATAGGAGTAGGCAATGATTTTTGAACAATAATCTGTCACTTACAGCAACAGCTGGAACCTCTCTCTTTATAACTAGGAGAGGATTTTTGAACAATAATCTGTCACTTACAGCAACAGCTGGAACCTCTCCCTTTAGAACTAGGAGATGATTTTTGAACAATAATCTGTCACTTACAGCAACAGCTGGAACCTGGCCCTATAGGAGTAGACAATGATTTTTGAACAATAATCTGTCACTTACAGCAACAGCTGGAACCTGGCTCTATAGGAGTAGGCAATGATTTTTGAACAATAATCTGTCCCTTACAGCAACAGCTGGAACCTGGCCCTATAGGAATAGGTAATGATTTTTGAACAATAATCTGTCCCTTACAGCAACAGCTGGAACATGGCCCTATAGGAGTAGGCAATGATTTTTGAACAATAATCTGTCCCTTACAGCAACAGCTGGATCCTGGCCCTATAGGAATAGGTAATGATTTTTGAACAATAATCTGTCCCTTACAGCAACAGCTGGAACCTAGCCCTATAGGAGTAGGCAATGATTTTTGAACAATAATCTGTCCCTTACAGCAACAGCTGGAACCTGGCCCTATAGGAATAGGTAATGATTTTTGAACAATAATCTGTCCCTTACAGCAACAGCTGGAACCTAGCCCTATAGGAGTAGGCAATGATTTTTGAACAATAATCTGTCCCTTACAGCAACAGCTGGATCCTGGCCCTATAGGAGTAGGCAATGATGTTTGACAAATAATCTGTCACTTACAGCAACAGCTGGAACCTCTCCCTTTAGAACTAGGAGGTGATTTTTGAACAATAATCTGTCCCTTACAGCAACAGCTGGAACCTGGCCCTATAGGAGTAGGCAATGATTTTTGAACAATAATCTGTCCCTTACAGCAACCGCTGGAACCTTGACCTATATGAGTAGGCAATGATGTTTGAAAAATAACCTGTCACTTACAGCAACAGCTGGAACCTGTCCCTATAGGAGTAGGCAATGATGTTTGGAAAATAATCTGTCACTTACAGCAACAGCTGGAACCTCTCCCTTTAGAACTAGGAGATTATTTTTGAACAATAATCTGTCCCTTACAGCAACAGCTGGAACCTAGCCCTATAGGAGTAGGCAATGATGTTTGAAAAATAATCTGTCACAGCAACAACTGGAACCTCTCCCTTTAGAACTAGGAGATGATTTTTGAACAATAATCTGTCCCTTACAGCAACAGCTGGAACCTGGCCCTATAGGAATAGGCAATGATGTTTGAAAAATAATCTGTCACTTACAGCAACAGCTGGAACCTCTCCATTTAGAACTAGCAGATGATTTTTGAACAATAATCTGTCCCTTACAGCTACAGCTGGAACCTGGCCCTATAGGAGTAGGCAATGATTTTTGAACAATTATCTGTCCCTTACAGCAACAGCTGAAACCTGGCCCTATAGGAGTAGGCGATGATTTTTGAACAATAATCTGTCCCTCTAAGCAACAGCTGGAACCTGACCCTATAGAACTAGGAGATGATTTTAGAACAATATAATCTGTCCCTCTGAGCAGAAGCCTCTACCTAGTGCAGTCAGATCATTCTGTAATGCAGGGTGAGATCTTCAATCTGTCACTCAAAGCAGCAGTATGAGAAATCTCGAATTAGTCCAGAATCAGATCGTTGTGTAATGCAGGGTGAGATCTGCAATCTGTCCCTCAGAGCAGCAGTAGTAGTAATCTCTAATTAGTCCAGAATCAGATCGTCCTATAATGCAGGATGAGATGTTAAAATATCTGCAATCTGTCCCTTACAACAACGCCGGCAGCTTCCTCTCCCTACACTAGTCAGAGTCTCAGAGAGCATGTGACATGCAGCACTGTGACTCCAGCTTATAAAGAGGCTGGGTCACATGATGTACTGGCCATTCACAGCCATGCCATTAGTAGGCATGGCTGTGATGGCTTCTAAGGGCAAACCAGTGAAACGCTTGTTGATTGGCTGCCCTGCAGCTATTCAACATGCCTGATTCAACTACCAGAACCCAGAACCCAAACGTTTTTGAAATGTCCGGGTTCGGGTCCGGGTCCCGGACACCCCAAAGTTCGGTACGGACCTGAACTTTAGAGTTCGGGTTCGCTCAACTCTACCCAAGAGGAAATCTGATATTCCCTGGATCAACTTTACCATTAAATATTAGTATCCAGTTATATTATGTGTATGTAGGAAAGAATACAGGTCTTTTTTAAAACGATCTACTGAGCTGGCCAGAATCAGCTCTTGAGGGGGTTTATTCCACATTTTTACAACTCTTACCGTGAAGAAGCTTTTCTGTATTTGTAAATTAAATTTCTTTTCCTCCAGACATAAAGAGTGCCTCCTTGTCTTCTGTGATGAGCTTAAAATGAATAACTAAGTTCACTATATGAATCACTTATGTATTTGTACATGTTAATCGTATCCCCCCCCCTAATCTCCTCTTCTCAAGAGAGAATAAATTCAGTTCAGCTAATCTTTCCTCATAGCTGAGCTCTTCCATGCCTCTTATCAATTTGGTTGCTCTTCTCTGCCCTTTCTCCAATTCCCCAATATCCTTTTTGAGAACTGGTGCCCAAAACTGAACTGCATATTCCAGATGAGGTCTTAATAATGATTTGTACAGGGACAAAATTATATCTCTATCTCTGGAGTCCATACCTCTCTTGATACAAGAAAGGATTTTGCTTGCTTTGGAAACCGGAGCTTGGCATTGCATGCTATTATCAATCTTATGATCTAACACCCAGATCCAGACCATTGATTCCTCCAGTTATACTCCTCCTAGTATGTATGATGCATGCATATTCTTAGCCCCCAAGTGAAAAACTTTACATTTATCAACATTAAACCTCATTTGCCACATAGTTGTCCAATTAAACAGTGCATTGAGGTCAGCTTGTACGTTGGAGACATTCTGTAAGCACGTTATTCCACTGCTTAGCTTGGTGTCATCAGCAAACTGAAATAGTCCTTTCAGTCCCAGGCCCTATATCATTTATAAATAGAGGATTTGGAGTCAGATTATATATCATTATCGTTATTTGTATGTCTCCCCTCACTTTGTGTTACCATCACCTTAATATTGGCAGGCCTGTTCCATTTCCTCTATGCAATATTGAACAACATGCGCCTGCTTAAGTACCCTACTAGCTGGAATCTTCCCTCAAAGTTTCCAGAAATGCTCAAGCTAGATTTATCGCTCACCAAAATCAAACCATGAACCCCTTAGTCCACTACATAAGGATTAGGCTCCATGCTCACTGAAGCTGATAAATGACCGTTTATGGTCATTTGGGCATTTTTTAAACAGCCCAAAAATGCCCCTTTATGTTATCCTATGTGTCCATGCACACATGGACGCTTATTGTCATTTAACAGCAGTGGCCTTTTTGGGCTGTTATCTGAACTCCCTGAATTGACGTTCAAGAGTCGTTCTTCTGACCACAAAAAACGATGGACGCCGATAAACGCCATTTATCGGCATCTAGCATTTTTTGTAGTCAATGGAAGCTAATGAAGTAAAAAAAAAATGCTCAAAAATGCAGATGCCGATAAATGCTGCTTACAAAACGCTGCTTAAAGAACGTTTTTTAAGCAGCGTCTCCTGCCACTAAAATCCGACGCCCAGAGAGTGTCCAATGTGCATGGAGCCTAAGGTCATATACTGTACAACTTTTATGTCCACTAGCCTGACCTTACTTAATGTCACGTTAAACATGACCTTACTATTTGTATACCATACACTGAATGTTTTTTGTAACCATGTTGCTAATCCAGTAATTACGGGCTTTGCTGCGTTCAACATGCAGGTGATAACATAAATGCAGAACTGCCAAAATGCTTAAAAAAATATATAAACACTACACATGTTTTACATTTTTTGTAACTGATAAAGATCTGTTAATTTTATGCTTTCACTTTCACCCTGCCCTTCTACTTTGCTTGGCCATAAATGAAATTCATCCAGTCGTGTAGCAAAGTTACACCAGGTATGCAAGTATATAGTCTAAATTAATGACTTCTTCCTGAAAATTATAGCTATGTTTAGCTGCAGTACTTTTTAAAACACTGATTTGGATCAAATATACAGCAAGGAGGACTCCTAATCCTCCTGCTACTGGAATTGTGTCAGTGGGCAATATTCCACCATGGGCCCACATCTAAAACATGAATACATTCACAGCACTGAAAATTTTAAACTTTAAAGTATCTTAGGCGAAGTGTTATAAGTCACAAATTTGCAATGGGGTTGATTTACTAAAATTGGAGAGAGCAAAATCTGGAGCAGCTCTGCATAGAAACCAATCGGCTTCCAGTTTTTTTTTGTCAGAGCTGAAATTAGAAGCTGATTGGCTACCATGAACAGCTGCACCAGATTTTGCACTCTCCATATTTAGTAACTCAACCCCAATATGTCAAAGAAAGATTTTATTTCATAAAATAGCATAAAAGGATATTTCTTCAAAAGAACACAGCACGCGAAAGACAAAAGTCCAATTGCAATCTCTGATCCCATTGTACATCAATCTATTGGTGTCTGTATATAGATGATATCACAAAAGCCACATATTTGACAATATGACCCAATTAAGTGTAAATGGTAAATCCCATTCAGCATGATTCTGACACATATTACCTTTAAAGTGATTGTACAGTCTCATTTAAAAAAAAAAAAAATAACAAACATGTTATCTGTTAAATGTGGATCAGCGCCTACCCTTAAACCAATCTGATTGGCTCTCAGATTGTTCAATGATACATACAGATGAGTGACAATGAAATATGTGAGAAGTATGTATGTATATATATATGTGAATAAGGAAAAAATATTTTTATGTGCAAATTTAAGCATATACAATGTGCAACAAGGGGGCTGCTGCGCTCATAGTATTCCTGCTAGTAAACTGGTAAATATAAATCAGCGCCTACCCTTAAAAACAATACTGAATCAATACATGCATACGTGATACAGTGTAAATAAAAACGTATAAACTTTTGTCAACACTGTGAGAATAAAAAGCACTTAATTCTTGAAATATAAATAAATCACATGCACAGAAAACATGCATCAACTAGCAAATGACAAATAGCATCTAGGGGCAGCTGTACTCAGGTGAATCCTGCCGTAGTTCTCACAGCTCACTGCTTTTTATTCTCACAGTGTTGACAAAAGTTTATAAGTTTTTATTTACACTGTTTTACGTATGCATGTATTGATTCAGTATTGTTTTTAAGGGTAGGCGCTGATTTATATTTACCAACAAACATGTTATACTTACCTCCTCTGTGCAGATGGTTTAGCACAAAGCAGCCCGGATCCTCCTCTTCTTGGGTCCCTCTTTGCTGCTCCTGGCACCTCCTCCTATCGAGTGCCCCCTCAGCCAGCAGCTTTCTAGGGGGGCACCCGAGCCAAGTCAGAGCCCCGTGTATCCATTCAGACACGGAGCCCCGACCCGGCCCCGCCCCCTCTCCCCCCTGATTGGCTGACTGACTTTGATTGACAGCCGTGGGAGCCAATGGCACCGCTGCTGTGTCTCAGCTAATCAGGAGGAGTGTCCCGGATGGCTTAGACATTCATGGACATCGCTGAAGAGAGAAGGGTCTCAGGTAAGTAATTAGGGGATGCTAGGGAGGCTGTTACACACAGAAGGTTTTTTTTATCTTAATGGATAGAATGCAATAAGATTAAAAAAAAACCTTCTGCCTTTACAAACCCTTTAAATACCGCTCCTTCAGAGAAAATAAATAGAAGATTCACTTTCACCAAGGCAACTGTAACTGGATGTGCATCAAAACTGACTATATGTATATAAATAATCATTTATAGATAGAAATAATGTGGATTATGTGATATCAATGGATTGATGTACAGTGGGTGCATAAATTGCAACTGGCCTTTTGTCTTTCATGCGCTGTGTTCTTTCAGCCCCATCATAACTAAAATACAATTTTTTATGTCCAAATGTAAAATGCTCCAGGCCCTGAGAACGTTAATTCATTTTGCAGCAGAGAACTAGGAATGCGCAAATGTGTGTCCTTAGACCTGATCTCAATTAGAAATAACAATCATAGGGGATATTTATAAAGCTAACCCATGGTGAGGAGAGGGGTCAGGTTGGGGGAGCCAGCACCTTCACACAAATGTAGTAGTGATTGGGCAGCTTTACCGCCACCCAAATTACTTCTAGAGGAAAACTGGCAAGGAAAAAGTAAATAAACTTCTGGCTGCTATAGCGGACTGGAGCTGGCTATATGCTAAAGCTGCCGCCAGCATAATATTTATATTGGCAGAAGTGAAAAGATTAAAGTCCTTGAAATTGTCTCTTTAATAATTAATTTAAATACTGAAGCCAGCAGATCAACATGGGGGGGGGGGGGGTGATGGTGTCTGTCTCTACGTGAAAAGTGATCTCAAAGCAAGTGTGAAAAAGGACCTAGTTGATGGAGAGTGTGATGAGTCTGAAGTATTATGGGTGGAAATGTACATGGATGTGCGTATCACAAAAGTAGTCATTGGAATTTGTTGCAGACCTCCCAGTGTTAATGAGGAGGTGAAGACTGAGCTCCTATTACATGGAAAGGTCTGCAAGGGCTAGGAAAGTGATAATAATGGGGGAGTAATGGCACTGCTGAGACAATTAAAGTGGATGTAAACCCAATTCATGAAATTTGAGTTGGGCACATATATCTGCAGTGTTTTCTTATCTCTCTCCAAAGCACTAAGTCTCGTGGCTTTCAACCACTCCATTCTGTTATCAGCACGATAACTTCTGACAAGTTCCCTATCAGCTGAGATAAAACCAGCCTGAATTTTGTTTTGGAGAGGTTACTATAAATAGATTAGCAAAGAGCTAAACTATTCACAGAACATCTCTGAGAGTCTCTGCCTATGTTGAGTGGGAGTGTGTGCCTTTCCTCCAATCAGCTGTCTTGGCTGTGTGCCCAGACTTCACTTCCAGTACTGAACAGGAAGAGAGAATCTCTAACAGGATCTGAACATTCTAAAGAATATATAAAGCTGAAGACAGCAGCTATGCATGTAAAACTTATGTAGGGAGATTTGTTTCATCTCTGTGTATCATCTGATTGTGTTCGCTTCCCTGTGTATATGTGAGGGTTTACATCCACTTTAACCACTTCACCCCCGTAAGGATTTCCCACTGTAGGACCAGAGCACTTTTTTCAATTTGGCACTGTGCTGCTTTAACTGGTAATTGCATGGTCATGCAATGCTGTACCCAAACAAAATTTGCCTCCTTTTTTCCCCCACAAATAGAGCTTTCTTTTGGTGGTATTTGTTCACCTCTGCGCTTTTTATTTTTTACGATATAAATGAAAAAAGAATGAAAATTTTGAAAAAAAAATTATATTTTCTAATTTTTGTTATTATAAAAATACAATAAAATAAATTTTAGTCATAAATGTTTGCCAAAATGCATTTAGCCACATGTCTCAGGTAAAAAAAAAAGTCAATTAGCATATATTTATTGGTTTGTGCAAAAGTTATAGCGTCTACAAACTAGGGTACATTTTCTGGGATTTACGCAGCTTTTATTTTATGACTGCCTATTTAATTTCCTGAGGTTCTATAATGGAAGGGCAGTACAAAACCCCCCAAATGACCCCATTTTGGAAAGTAGACACTCCAAGGAATTAGCTGAGAGGCATGTTGAGGCCATGGAATATTTCATTTTTTTGTCACAAGTGATTGAAAAATGACAAAAAAAAATTACACAAAGTTGTCACTGAAATTATATATTGCTCCCCAAAATACATTCTGATGCTTCTCCTGAGTACAGGGATATCCCATGTGTGAGGCTTTTTGTGAGTCTATCTGCGTACGGGACCCCAAAAACCAATCACCGCCTTCAGCATTTCTAAGGGCGAAAAGTTATACATTCACCCCACACTACCTATCACAGTTGCAGAGGCCATGAAATGCCCAGATAGCAAACCCTCCCCCAAATTACCCCATTTTGGAAAGTAGACACCCCAAGCTATGTTGAGTCCATTGAATATTTTATATTTTGCCACAAGTTTTAGGGAAATTTTTTTGTTTTTTTTCGCAAAGTTGTCACTAAATGATATATTGCTCACACATGCCATGGGTATATGTGAAATTACCCCACTTGGAGTGTCTACTTTCCAAAATGGTATAATTTGGGGGGGGTTGCTATCTGGGCATTTCATGGCCTCCCCAATTGTGATAGGTAGTGTGGGGTGAATGCATAACTTTTCGCCCTTAGAAGTGCTGAAGATGGTGATTGGTTTTTGGGGTCCTGTACGTGGATAGACTCACAAAAAGTATCACACATGGGGTATCTCCATACTCAGGAGAAGCATCAGAATGTATTTCGGGGAGCTATTCGACATATACCCATGGCAAGTGTGAGCAATATATCATTTCAGTGACAACTTTGTGGGGTTTTTTTTGTCATTTTTCAATCACTTGCGACAAAAAATAAAATATTCCAAGGAATCAACATGCCTCTCAGCAAATAGCTTGGGATGTCTACTTTCCAAAATGGGGTAATTTGGGGGGGCGGGGGTTTGAACTGTCCTGGCATTTTATGCCCAACATTAGAAGCCTATGCCACTCATCATCCACCAAGTCTTTTCTGACACTTTTTGTTCACATGAAAAAATATTTTTTTTTGCTAGAAAATTACTTCGAACCCCGAAATATTATATTTTTTTAAAGCAGAGGTCCTACAGATTAAAATGGTGGTTATTGCAATTTTTTTTCACAAAATATTTGCGCAGTGATTTTTCAAACGCAATTTTTGTGGAAAAAAAACGCTTTTTTGAATCTTAATGTACAAATATTTGGTGAAATATAAAATATGATCTCATGCCGAGTATATAGATACCAAACATGACATGCTGTAAAATAACGCATACCCGCGCAGCGGCGACAAAATGTATACATCTTTAAAAGCTTTTACAGGTTACCACTTTAGATCTGCAGAGGAGGTATACTGCTAGAATTACTGCCCTCGATCTGGCATTCGCGGTGATACCTCACATGCATAGTGCAATTGCTGTGTACATACGACACAAAACCGACACTTGCGTTCAACTGTGTGCGCGTGCACAGTGGGACAGGGGTGCATTTTTTTTTTTAATTATTAATTTTGCTTTTTATTTTATTTTTACACTGTCCCTTTCATCTTTTTTTTCTATTATTTTTATTGTTATCATGGGAAATTTAAATACAGGTCCGTTCAATCCACAGGAATAGACCAATGATTTTTGGTCTATTCCTGTTAATCGGTCCTAGCAAATGGGATACCTCCCCTGTCTGTGGATTGTAAACACAGACAGGGGAGTCATATATACAGCGATTTGCGGAATAGAGCCACACTGTCGCAGTAAATATACAGTACATGGTCGGGAACAGGTTAAAGGGCAAAACTTTATAAACCTATTACAAGACAATTTTATGGTCCAGTTTATTGAGGCCCCAACTAGGAATGATGCTCTGCTGAACCTGGAAATCTCAAACCATGCACCAATATTCATATAAAAGAACATCTGGGTAGCAGTGACCATAACATGATTTCATTTAATATTAACTGTAAGCAACAAACACATACAGGAAAGATAAAACACTTAAAGGGTAATTCACCTTTACAGAAAAATCTGTATGTCAATTTACACAGGACCCCCTCCCCCGGTCTCGCTGACCTGGGCTCTGGTGATTACCCGCACTGACACACCGGGTCGCTGCTTCACTGGTCCAGATTAGAAATCCCATGTGGCTCAATCTCCTAAACGTACTTTGTAAAGGTACGTTTAGGAGGCATTCTAATTGGTCGGTGCCATCACATGGGCCACGCAGACCAATCAGAACCCACGTAGCCCATCCTTTCACTGCAGGCAAAGAGGAGAGAAAGCAGCAGGGATTTCAAATCCCCAGACCGATAAAACAGCTATACGACCTGGCAGAATGGGCGATTACTGGACTCCAGGTCAGTGGAACTGGGTGCGATGGGGAGGGGGTCCAGTGTTAGTTCTGTAAAGGTGAACTTACACTTTAACTTTAAGAGGGCACATTTTCCAAGGATGAGCACTGCTCTCCAAGACTTAGACTAAGAGGGAATATTGGCATCAATGAACACAGAACAGAAATTGGCATTCTTCAAAATGACTGTATGCAAACTCACTGCAAAGTATATTCTCATGGGCAATAAGTTTAGAAAGCTAAAAATAAAACCTATGTGGCTCACAGCCAAAGTTAAAAAAGCTATAAATGATAAGAAAAGAACTTTTGAAAAATATAAAAATGAAGGAATGCCATCATCGTTTAAATGTTACAAAGAATATAACAGAATATGTAAAAAGAAAATCAAGGTGACACAGCTTGCTCCCAGACGGGGTGTCCGAGGGTGCCGGTTGACTCTACCAACCCGGAACTCTACCATAGTATCAGCTGTCCCCTTGAAGTGTGACTTAATACATATATTTTTTCAGTGACATCTTTGTTGTTGTTACCCTACTCTTACGATGTCTTATTGTATGACTATATTATCATCGTTGTATATTCCCTGCTCTTTACTCTGTCTCATTTGTTATTCTAAATAAAATTCTTTGAAAGTAAAAAGAAAATCAAGGGTGCAAAAATTCAAAATGAACGACAGATTGCAAAAGTTAGTGGGACACACAACCCAAAAATTCTTCAAATATATTAATAGTAAAAAGGTCAGGTTTGAGCATGTAGGCCCTTTACAAAATAATCTAGAGTGGAGGACTGGGGACAAAGAGAGGGAAAATTTAATAAACACTTTTTTCAGCTCTGTGTATACAAAGGAGCATGGAGAAACTCACGTCCATAATGGGGATGGTATTGGCACAGCCCCAAATGATCCACTCAAAAGTAATATGGTCCAGAAATATTTAGACAGAATAAAGGTAGACAAAGCACCTGGACCAGATGGAATCCACCCACAGATCCTAAAAGAATTGAGGAAAGCAGGAAAAAGTAAATATGCACAAAAGGCAGGGAGCACTCCACTAGACCAATAGTGTCAAAAAAGTATGTGTAAAAAAGGTGCCGCAGCAAAAATGTTATAACCACAATAAAAAAAATATAATAAAAAGTGTATACTGGGATACAACAATATCCAGAACCACAAAAGTACAGGCATGTTTAATCTCCTGAACAGTGATTCATAACCTACGATCTCTAAGTAGGATAAATATCACAACTCTGTAAACTCATAAATACATATTGACAAAATTTGAAAATTGCATAAATAAAGTGCAAGTGCAAAAAGAGAAAAAAGGGAAAAAAAGGACAAAAAGTCATACAAAGAAACATAGAAAGTGAATACAGTCTCTGGTAAAAGTCCCAAAAAGTGCAGTGGAATGAGTCCAAATCCAGTGGTTCCGCAGTGCTACAACCGACAAGGAAGTGTCAAGATGACCTGCTTACCGGATAGGTTGGATTCACATGGCCTTATAGCCAGCGAATCAATTGAGCTTGTGTGGGATGAACCCAACAGGAATCCACCATGGACAGGTCCCAATATGGGAATTTTGCCAATATGTATGTATGAGTTTACAGAGTTGTGATATTTATCCTACTTAGAGATCATATGTTATGAATCACTGTTCAGGAGGTTAAACTTGCCTGTACTTTCGTGGTTCTGAAAATTGTGGTATCTCAGTATACACTATTTATTATAATTTCTTTATTGTGGTTATAGCATTTTTAGTGCAGCACCTTTTTAACACATACCTAAAAGAATTGAGCTCTGTCATTGCAAAGCCATTGTTTCTAAATTTTAGAGACTCGTTAATGACTGGAATAGTACCACTGGATTGGAGTAGGGCCAATGTGGTGCCAATATTTAAAAAGGGATCAAAGTCTTTACCAAGTAACTATAGACCTGTTCATTTAACTACTATAGTTTAACTCCGGAAGATCAGGAGTTTAAAAAAAGACCACATAAATGAGAGCAAAATGACAGGAGTAAGTAATCAGTGGGCACTATTGGAAAAAAAGATTTTAAGCAAGAGACACAGCATGGATTCATGAAAGACAGAAGTTGTCAAACAAACCTGATTTATTTTTATGAGGAGGTAGGACATAGGGGTAGCTGTGGACGTGGCATACTTGGATTTTGCAAAAGCGTTTGACACAGTTCCCCACACACAGCTAATGTGTAAGGTAAAGTCTACAGGCTTGGAAAGGTCCGTTTGTATGGATAGAAAACTGACTAAAATACCGAATTCAGAGAGTAGTGGTTAATGATTCTTACTCTGAATGGTTTAAGGTTGTCAGTGGTGTACCCCGAGGTTCAGTGTTGGTACCCTTACTTTTTAATACCCTTATAAATGGTATAGGGTCTGGAATTAAAAGTACCATTTCAGTGTTTGCAGATGACACCAAGCTATGCAGTGGAATAACTTCCTTACAGTATGTAACTTACACGCCGACCTCAATGCACTGTTTAATTGGGCAACTGTGTGGCAAATGGGGTTTAATGTTGGTAAATGTACTTCACTTGGGGGCTAAGAATATGCATGCATCTTACATACTAGGGGGGTACAACTGGGGGAATCCATAGTGGAGAAGGATCTGGGGGTTTTGGTAGATCATTAGCTTAATAATAGCATGCCAAGTTGGGGTTTCCAAAGCGAGCAAAGTCCTTTCTTGTGTTAAGACAGGTATGGACTCCAGAGAGAGAGAGAGAGAGAGAGAGAGATATCATTTTGCCCCTGTACAAATCATTAGTAAGGCCTCATCTGGAATATGCAGTTCAGTTTTGGGCACCAGTTCTCAAAAAGGATATTGGGGAACTGGAGAAAATGCAGAGAAGGGCAACCAAACTGATAAGAGCCATGGAGAAACTCAGCTATGAGGAAAGATTAGAGGAACTGAATGTACTCTTTTGAGAAGAGGAGATTAAGGGGGATATGATCAACATGTACAAATATATAAGGGGTCCATATAGTGAACTTGGTGTTGAGTTATTCAATTTAAGGTCATCACAGAGGACAAGGGGGCACTTTTTACGTCTAGAGAAAAAAAGATTAATCTCCAAATACAGAAAGGTTTCTTCACAGTAAGAGCTGTGAAAATGTGGAATAGACTCCCTCCAGAAGTGGTTCTGGCCAGCTCAGTAGATTTCTTTAACCTCTACAGATCCACATTATAGCCAAAAGACGGCTACAGCGTGGATCTGAATTGCCGGGGGGACGTCCATGGATGCGCACACTCACAGCCAGCAGTGGCGCGCTCTCGCAGCCGCCACACACTGCGTCCGATGTCCGATGGAGACCCGCGATCCCCTATTAGAGCAGCAGAATGGGAACTGCCAATATAAACACGGCGGTTCTCCGTTCTGTGAGGGGGGACATAACAGATCTAATGATCCCTGTGATCGGGATCAGTTAGATCTGTTATGTCCCTGCCAGCCCAGCCCCCACACAGTTAGAACACATACAGGGAACACAGTTCACCCCTTCACTGCCCCCTTAGTGTCAACCCCTTCCCTGCCAGTGACATTTATACAGTAATCAGTGGCTATTTAAATTTCTGATCACTGCATAAATGTCAGTGGTCCCAAAAAAGTGTAAAAAATGTCCAACATGTCCATTGCAATGTTGCAGTCCCAATAAAAATCGCAGATCGCCGGCATTACCAGTAAAAAAAAAAATAATAATAGAAATGCCATGAATCAATTCCCATAGTTTGTAGATGCGATAACTTTTGCGCAAACCAATCAATATACGCCGATTTTTTTGGGATATTTATTATAGCAATAAGTAAAAAATATTGTTCTTTTTACAAAATCGTCGCTCTTTGTTTGTTTATAGAGCAAAAAATAAAAACCTCAGAGGTGATTATCGTTCTAAAATCATCTCATACTGCAGTAGGGACAGGTTCCTATCGGTGCTGTGAGGGACAGATTATCGTTCTAAAATCATCTCATACTGGTGTAGGAAGAGGTTCTTGTTGGTGCTGTGAGGGACAGATTATCGTTCTAAAATCAGATCATACCGCCGTAGGGAGAGGTTCCTGTCGGTGCTGTAAGGGACAGATTAGCGTTCTAAAATCATCTCATACTGGTGTAGGGACAGGTTCCTGTCGGTGCTATGAGGGACAGATTATCGTTCTAAAATCATCTCATACTGGTGTAGGAAGAGGTTCTTGTTGGTGCTGTGAGGGACAGATTATCGTTCTAAAATC
>BLSH010517255.1:313019-324613 GCA_018402905.1 Glandirana rugosa | reverse complement strand
GATGTTTGATACCCTTAACTAAGTACCGTAAAGATAATAATAATAAAAAAAATGACCATTACGGCCGCTAGACGCTAAAAATTGCCCTGACGTTGTAACGTTACCTGTACAACCTGTAAAAAACCCTGGTGACTGTAAATACGTCACTAGTCTTTAAATTTATCGGTCCGATGTCCGATGGAGACCCGCGATCCCCTATTAGAGCAGCAGAATGGGAACTGCCAATATAAACACGGCGGTTCTCCGTTCTGTGAGGGGGGACATAACAGATCTAATGATCCCTGTGATCGGGATCAGTTAGATCTGTTATGTCCCTGCCAGCCCAGCCCCCACACAGTTAGAACACATACAGGGAACACAGTTCACCCCTTCACTGCCCCCTTAGTGTCAACCCCTTCCCTGCCAGTGACATTTATACAGTAATCAGTGGCTATTTAAATTTCTGATCACTGCATAAATGTCAGTGGTCCCAAAAAATGTCCAACATGTCCATTGCAATGTTGCAGTCCCGTTAAAAATCGCAGATCGCCGGCATTACCAGTAAAAAAAATAATAATAATAGAAATGCCATGAATCAATTCCCATAGTTTGTAGATGCGATAACTTTTGCGCAAACCAATCAAAATACGCCGATTTTTTGGGGATATTTATTATATCAATAAGTAAAAAATATTGTTCTTTTTACAAAATCGTCGCTCTTTGTTTGTTTATAGAGCAAAAAATAAAAACCTCAAAGGTGATCAAATACCACCAAAAGAAAGCTCTATTTGTGGAAAAAAAATGAAAAATATTTTGTTTGGGTACAACGTCACACGACCGCGCAATTTTAATTCAAAATGCGACAGCGCTGAAAGCTGAAAATTGGTCTGGGCACGAGGGGGGTTTAGGTGCCTAGTAAGCATGTGGTTAAAAAAGGCCTGGATTATTTCCTTAATGTACATAATATAACTTGGTACTAACATGTGTAGGTAAAGTTGATCCAGGGAAAATCCGATTGCCTCTCGGGGGATCAGGAAGATTTTTTTTCCCTTGCTGTAGCAAACTGGATCATGCTTTGCTGGGGTTTTTCGCCTTCCCCTGGATCAACTGTGGGTGAATGATTGTGTATATTGGATTGCATGATTTTTTTTTTTTTTATATGTTGAACTAGATGGATTTGTGTCTTTTTTCAACCTGACTAACTATGTAACATGATAGCCAGGTGATAAACAATTTAGAATTTCTAAAGGTCAGGATAATGTGCTTTTATGCATTGTCTCAATAAAATATTATTTTTTAATACAATAATTCTATAGAAGTTTGTTGGCACCCTGAAATACCATCTAATTGTCTCTCATACCTTTTGACCATAAACAATTTAGAAGGTTAGCAATGGCAGCCCACATTGTTTTCTCAGTAGATGTTTTCTTTACAGAGTAACTCCAATTTTGTTCAGAAAAAAACATCCCCCTCTGGGTGATCTACGTACATTGCAAGGATTTTAACAAACTTTTTTGCAGATTCCTACCTTTTGTTATTCTGAAGAAATCCCTATGTGTTTGTTGGTGTCCATGTGGTAAGTGAATCTAATGGAGTGGTTTCATAATTATCAACCAGCTGCTGCACTTGCAGTGCTCTAATGGGAAAAATTGCAGGATCTGTATTCCTTTAAACATGATTTCCTATTTGGAGCATCTCACCAAAAATTACATTTTTGTTGAAGGGGATGCCTGATATCTGACTTGTATCTTAGTGCAGACTGTTGAGAAAATCGGTTGCCATATTGCATTGCATTTTACAGAAAATTACAGAGCTGCAGATTGAAAAGGAAAGGTAATTTTTAATAACATTCAATTACAATATGACTTGAGTCACATTTGTATATGCTATATTTAGAGTTGAGCAAACCCGGACTATAAAGTTCAGGCCCGTACCGGACTTTAGGGTGTCCGTGCCCCGAACCCGATCCCGGACATTTAAAAAAAAGTCCGGGATCGGGTTCGGTATTCGGGTATTTTTTGGCACCTGTTGAATAGCTGCAGGGCAGCCAATCAACAAGCGTTTCACTGGTTTGCCCTTAGAAGCCATCACAGCCATGCCTACTAATGGCATGGCTGTGATTGGCTAGTGCATCATGTGACCCAGCCTCTATATGAGCTGGAGTCACGTAGTGCCGCGTGTCACATCATCTTGTACTGGAGTAGGGAGAGGATGCTGCCGCCGCTGTGAGGGAGAGATTAGCTTTCTAATATCATCTCATCCTGCATTAAAGACAGGCAGGGGCATTGAAAAAGACCAGGGGCTCTAGCCCGGAAATATGCGGCGCGGAACGTGCGCCGCGGCGAAAATGGGTGTGGTCTAAACTAAATGGTGGGCGTGGCTTTATGGGGTGTGGCTCGCATCTGAGTTGAACGAGGGATGGAGGAAGGAAGAAAGAAAGAGATAGGGAGGGAAGGGAAGAGAAGGAAAGAAAGAAATTGGGATGGAGGGACAGCAGGCCCAGATCCTTCACCACAATACATGTATTCCAGATAGTTTAACAATCAGCAGATAAAGATACTCCAAACACCTGGTGTTGGCGCTTCAATCATCCCGGCACCATGGTTGTTATGGTGTCAGGATGATTGAAGCGCATTATTACTATAATTACATTGTAATATAAAATGAAATAGTTCAACTCACCAAATGCAGAATCAGTGGGAACCCCGAGCATGTCACTTGCCACCATCGCCTGCTACAAAATGCCATCAGGTGCCCCCAGCGGAGTCCCTCCATCCATCAGGTGCCCCCAGCGGAGTCCCTCCTTCCGTCAGGTGCCCCCAGCGGAGTCCCTCCTTCCGTCAGGTGCCCCCAGCAGAGTTCCTCCTTACATCACAGGTGTCCCCCAGCGGAGTGTCCCTCCCTTAGCGTCACCATGCCCATATGCAGCCATCATGTGCCCATCCCATCTGTAGCCATCATGTGCCCATCTATATCCTCCCCATATCAGTGCCCATATGCACCCTCGCCAGTGCATGGATTAATCACAGTCACAGCAGATCAGCGGTCTCCCGCTGTGTTACTATAGAGCAGTGCTCTGAAATATCCGGCGGCCGGCCACTGTAGCAAAGCTCCGCCTCCTAGACGCGATAGACGGAACACTGTTTCAATTTCCCGGCATTGAACAGTGTTCCATGATCCATCTATCACGTCTAGGAGGCGGAGCTTTGCTACAGTGGCCGGCCGCCAGATATTTCAGAGCACTGCTCTATAGTAACACAGCGGAAGACCGCTGTGATGTGATTGAGGGAAGGAGGTCACTCTCTCTGAACAAGAATCGGCCATGATAGAAGTCAATGCAAGCCGCCTGAGATCGCCCTGAAGGGACCCCTCAGGACACTCGGGGCTATGGGCATGACATTCGGGGCTGCAGCCCTGATAACCACCCCCTAGCGACGCCCCTGAAGACAGGTTCCTGGGGGTGCTGTGAGGGAAAGATTAGCGTTCTAAAATCATCTGATACTGGAGTAAGTACAGATTCCTGGTGCTGTGGGGGAAAGATTAGCGTTCTAATATCATCTCATCCTGCATTAGAGACAGGTTCTGGGCGGTGCTGTGAGGGAAAGATTAACGTTCTAAAACCAACTGATACTGGAGTAGGTACAGGTTCCTGGTGCTGTGAGGGAAAGATTAGCGTTTTAATATCATCTCATCCTGCATTAAAGACAGGTTCCTGGCGGTGCTGTGAGGGAAAGATTAGCATTCTAATATCATCCGATAATGCATTAGGTACAGGTTCCTGGCACTGTGAGGGAAAGATTAGCATTCTAATATCATCTGATACTGCATTAGGGACAGGTTCCTGGTGCTGTGAGGGAAAGATTAGCGTTGTAATATCATCTGATACTGCATTAGGTACAGGTTGCTGGCGCTGTGAGGGAAAGATTAGCATTCTAATATCATCTGATACTGCATTAGGGACAGGTTCCTGGTGCTGTGAGGGAAAGATTAGCATTCTAATATCATCTCATACTGCATTAGGTACAGGTTCATGGAGCTGTGAGGGAAAAATAAGCGTTCTAATATCATCTGATACTGCATTAGGGACAGGTTCCTTGTGCTGTAAGGGAAAGATTAGCATTCTAATATCATCTCATACTGCAGTAGGGACAGGTTCCTGTCGGTGCTGTGAGGAACAGATTATCATTCTAAAATCATCTCATACTGGAGTAGGGACAAGCTCCTGGCGGGGCTGTGAGGGACAGATTAGCGTTTTAAAATCATTTCATACTGCAGTGGGGACAGATTCCTCTCAGTGCTGTGAGGGATAGATTAGTGTTCTAAAATCATCTCATACTGGAGTAGGGAGAGGTGCCTGTCAGTGCTGTGAGGGACAGATTATCGTTCTAAAATAATCTCATACTGCAGTAGGGACAGGTTCCTGTCGGTGCTGTGAAGGACAGATTATCGTTCTAAAATCATCTCATACTGGTGTAGGAAGAGGTTCTTGTTGGTGCTGTGAGGGACAGATTATCGTTCTAAAATCAGATCATACCGCCGTAGGGAGAGGTTCCTGTCGGTGCTGTGAGGGACAGATTAGCGTTCTAAAATCATCTCATACTGGTGTAGGGACAGGTTCCTGTCGGTGCTATGAGGGACAGATTATCGTTCTAAAATCATCTCATACTGGTGTAGGAAGAGGTTCTTGTTGGTGCTGTGAGTGACAGATTATCATTCTAAAATCATCTCATACTGGTGTAGGGAGAGGTTCCTGTCAGTTCTGTGAGGGACAGATTGTGGTTCAAAAATCCTCTCATACTGGAGTAGGGAGAAGTTCCTGTCGGTGCTGAGAGGGACAGATTAGTGTTCGAAAATCATCTCATACTGCAGTAGGGACAGGTTCCTGTCAGTGCTGTGAGGGGCAGATTAGCATTCTAAAATCATATCATACTGGTATAGGGACAGGTTCCTGTCGGTGCTGTGAGGGACAGATTATCGTTCTAAAATCATCTCATACTGCAGTAGGGACAGGTTCCTATTGGTGCTGTGAGGGACAGATTATCGTTCTAAAATCATCTCATACTGGTGTAGGAAGAGGTTCTTGTTGGTGCTGTGAGGGACAGATTATCGTTCTAAAATCAGATCATACCGCCGTAGGGAGAGGTTCCTGTCGGTGCTGTGAGGGACAGATTAGCGTTCTAAAATCATCTCATACTGGTGTAGGAACAGGTTCCTGTCGGTGCTATGAAGGACAGATTATCGTTCTAAAATCATCTCATACTGGTGTAGGAAGAGGTTCTTGTTGGTGCGGTGAGGGACAGATTATCGTTCTAAAATCAGATCATACCGCCGTAGGGAGAGGTTCCTGTCGGTGCTGTGAGGGGCAGATTATCATTCTAAAATCAGATCATACTGGTATAGGGACAGGTTCCTGTAGGTGCTGTGAGGGACAGATTATCGTTATAAAATCATCTCATACTGCAGTAGGGACAGGTTCCTATCAGTGCTGTGAGGGACAGATTATCGTTCTAAAATCATCTCATACTGGTGTAGGAAGAGGTTCTTGTTGGTGCTGTGAGGGACAGATTATCGTTCTAAAATCAGATCATACCGCCGTAGGGAGAGGTTCCTGTCGGTGCTGTGAGGGGCAGATTATCATTCTAAAATCAGATCATACTGGTATAGGGACAGGTTCCTGTAGGTGCTGTGAGGGACAGATTATCGTTATAAAATCATCTCATACTGCAGTAGGGACAGGTTCCTATCAGTGCTGTGAGGGACAGATTATCGTTCTAAAATCATCTCATACTGGTGTAGGAAGAGGTTCTTGTTGGTGCTGTGAGGGACAGATTATCGTTCTAAAATCATCTCATACCGCCGTAGGGAGAGGTTCCTGTCGGTGCTGTGAGGGACAGATTAGCGTTCTAAAATCATCTCATACTGGTGTAGGGAGAGGTTCCTGTCGGTGCTGTGAGGGACAGATTGTGGTTCAAAAATCCTCTCATACTGGAGTAGGGAGAAGTTCCTGTCGGTGCTGTGAGGGACAGATTAGCGTACGAAAATCATCTGATACTGCAGTAGGGACAGGTTCCTGTTGGTGCTGTGAGGGGCAGATTAGCATTCTAAAATCATATCATACTGGTATAGGGACAGGTTTCTGTCGGTGCTGTGAGGGACAGATTATCGTTCTAAAATCATCTCATACTGCAGTAGGGACAGGTTCTTATCGGTGCTGTGAGGGACAGATTATCATTCTAAAATCATCTCATACTGGAGTAGGGAGAGGTTCCTGTCGGTGCTGTGAGGGATAGATTAGCGTTCTAATATCATCTCATACTGGTGTAGGGAGAGGTTCCTGTTGGTGCTGTGAGGGACAGATTATCATTCTAAAATCATCTCATACTGCAGTAAGGATAGGTTCCTATCGGTGCTGTGAGGGACAGATTATTGTTCTAAAATCATCTCATACCGCCGTAGGGAGAGGTTCCTGTCGGTGCTGTGAGGGACAGGTTATCGTTCTAAAATCATCTCATACTGGTGTAGGGAGAGGTTCCTGTCGGTGCTGTGAGGGACAGATTATCGTTCTAAAATCATCTCATACTGGTGTAGGGAGAGGTTCCTGTCAGTGCTGTGAGGGACAGATTATGATTCAAAAATCATCTCATACTGGAGTAGGGAGAGGTTCCTGTCGGTGCTGTGAGGGACAGATTAGCGTTCGAAAATCATCTCATACTGCAGTAGGGACAGGTTCCTGTCGGTGCTGTGAGGGGCAGATTAGCATTCTAAAATCATATCATACTGGTATAGGGAGAGGTTCCTGTCGGTGCTGCCTCTGCCTCTTCCTCCACCTCTACAGTGCCAGTTTCACCTGCCACCCAGCAAACAGATGATGTGACAGCAACGCCACCATGTCTGCCACTGTCCCCAAGCATTTCCACACGGTCCCATGGAAGCTTACAGCTCTCCATCTCGCAAACACTGATCCCTGGCCCTGGATGCCAGCATTTCATAATTCCTGGCCTTTGAAATGCTGTCATTCCGTCTGGTGGACACGGACAGTTTTAAAAACCTGATGGCGGTGTCTGTCCCACAGTACCTGGTTCCCAGCCGCCACTACTTTTCCAGGCGAGCCATCCCATCCCTGCACAAACAAGCCGGGGACAAATGTGCACTGCGTAATGCCATCTGTGGCAAGGTCCACATAACCACTGATACGTGGACCAGTAAGCAGGGACGCTAACTGCACACTGGGCAAATGTAGTGACGGGTGGGCCTGAGGCGGCTAGCCGTTTGGCGCATGTCCTTCCGCCACGAGGATTGCAGGGCATTTCTCTTTGCCTCCTGTTGCCTCCTCCTCCTACTCTGCTTCCTCCTCCTCTACCACATCTCATGGTCATCCAGTCAGCATAACACCTTCACCACCAACTTCAGCACATCCAGGGGGAAACGACAGCAGGCTGTTATAAAACTGATATGTTTGGGGATAAACCCCACACTGCGCAGCAGCTGTGGACGGGCATTGAACAACAGACCGATGAGTGGTTGTTGCCACTGAGCCTCAAGCCGATAATTTGCGATAATGGGCAAAATCTCGTAGCAGCTCTGGGCCTAGCCATTTTGATGCACATCCCTTGCCTGGCGCATGTGCTGAATTTGGTGGTGCAGAAATTTCTAAAAAACTGCCCGGATATGTCAGAGCTGCTGCAGAAAGTGCAGGCCGTCTGTGCGCGCTTTCGGCGTTCTCACCCTGCTGCTGCTCGCCTGTCTGTGCTGCAGTGGATCTTCGGTCTTCCCACTTACTGCCTCCTATGCGACGTGCCCACAAGGTGGAACTCCACCTTGCACATGCTGGAGAGACTGTGCGAGCAGCAGCAAGCAATAGTGGAGTTTCAGCTGCAGCACGCACAACGAGTGGGCCTTCATGCGAGACCTGTGTACTATATTGCGGTGTTTCGAGTACTCCACCAACATGGCCAGTGCTGATGACGCTGTTCTCAGCGTTACTATCCACTTCTATGTCTCTTAGAAAAAACACTTCGGGCGATGATGGAAGAGGATGTGGCACAGGAGGAAGAGGAGGAGGAAGAGGGGTCATTTCCACGGTTATCAGGCCAGTCATTCAAAAGTAGCTCGGAGGGTGGGTTCCTGCACCAGCATAGGCCAGGTAAAATTTTTTCAAGCCAGGGCACAGTTCTGGAGGATGGCACACATGAGCGACTACATGCTGCAGTGCCTGCTCAACGACAGCCAAGTTGCCCACATTTTAACTTGTGCTGATTACTGGGTGGCCACCCTGCTGGATCCCCGTTACAAGGACAACGTGCCATCCTTAATTCCCTCACTGGAGCGTGATCAGAAATGCACGACTACAAGCACACGCTGGTAGACGCTCTGCTGAGGGCATTCCCAAATGACACCGGGGACTCAGTGGCACGCCACATCAAACAGCACCACCAGCAATGTCTTAGCAGGAAGCAACATTTCAGTAACATGGTGGAACAGTATGTGTGCACACTCCTACACGTACTGACTGATGGGCCTGCCCCATTCAACTTCTGGGTCTCCAAACTGGGAATATGGCCTGAGCTTGCCCTTTATGCCTTGGAGGTGCTGGCCTGCCCTGCAGCCAGTGTATTGTCTGAACGTGTGTTTAGCATGGCAGGGGGCGTTATCACAGACAAGCGTAGCCGCCTGTCCACAGCCAGCGTGGACAAGCTAACGTTTATTAAAATGAACCAGGCATGGATCCCACAAGACTTGTCTGTACCTTGTGCAGAATAGACATTTAGACCGGCCTCACACAGCCATTGGTATACTTTTCTTTTTTGAATATGTCTCAATAATTTGGGGGCTACCCCAATTAGAAAAAAAAACAAACAAACAAAAAACAGTGTTGGCTACCTCCTCCTCCTCCACTGCCACTTCCACCTACACCGTCACGCTCCCCGCCTCCTGAACCTCTAGGCTCCTACTCCACATCCACCTCCTCCTCCAATTTTTATTTTTTTAAAGTTATTTCCCTATCCACATTTGTTTGCAGGGCACTTGTCCTACTTTTACCCCCATTTTGCTTCCTTTTGCAGCCCTCTAGCCCTTTCCAGGACTTTTTTACAGCCATTTTTGTGCCCAAAAGTTCGGGTCACCATTGACTTCAATGGGGTTCGGGGTCCGGGGTCAAGTTCGGTGCCGAACTCAAAACTTTTTCGCGAAGTTTGGCCAAACTCAAACATCCAGGTGTCCGCTCAACTCTAGCTATATTCTTTTTTTTTTGCTATTTTTTTCCCTTGAAAGTGGAGCTACCCTTTACAGCATAACTCCAATCAAAACTTGTTTACTTTTTTTTTTTAATTCAGTATAGAAAGTATTCAGTGGGGAAAGGTTGCAATGTCTGTATATTAATGCATGTGACTCAGCTGGAGGGATTTTCCATCACAGTCTAACCTTGCAAGAAGTGAGGTGAAGGAGGCTAACCCTTGCAGGAGGGCACAGGCAGCAGCAAAATCCCACATTGGCTCTGACCTGTTTACACTTAAAATAGTGTTTTGTTGTATTATATGCCTCCAACTGGGAGATTTCTCATCACTTCCTGTCCACATATCCCAGCAGGCCAGCACCAGGACTGGAGGGGAAACTTTCTCAAAAAGACCCTACAAAGAATCTAACTCCCTCCCTTAATGAAACAAAAAAAAAAAAGATTTGTCTGGAGTTGCCCTTTTAGCAGCGTAGCATTGGCTAGATTACTCCTGTTATACATGAATGATCCATTTGTATATGGCCAGAAATCAACATGATTTCCACTTTTCTTATTTTCAAATTCTTTATTTATAAGAAACAATGAGGATACAAATATAGCATTCAGAATAGGCATAGAAAATGCTACATAGGGTTAAAAAAATGTGTTCAGTCCGAACATTATCATATTAAGTCATATTCGATGTGCATATACAGTATACGACTAGAGTTGAGCGAACCCGAACTGTAAAGTTCGGGTTCGTACCGAACTTTGGGGTGTCCGTGACCCGGACCCGAACCCGGACATTTAAAAAAAGTTTGGGTTCGAGTTCTGGGTTCGGGTATTTGATCACGCATGTTGAATAGCTGCAGGGCAGCCAATCAACAAGCGTGATTTTCCCTAGAAGCCATCACAGCCATGCCTACTAATGGCATGGCTGTGATTGGCCAGTGCATCATGTGACCCAGCCTCTATATGAGGCTGGAGTCACAGTGCTGCATGTCACATGCTCTCTGGGTAGTGTAGGGAGAGGATGCTGCCCGTGCTGTGAGGGACAGATTGCAGATAGATAGGTAGAGATTACTACTACTACTGCTTTTAGAGACAGATTGCAGATAGATAGATAGGTAGAGATTACTACTAATACTGCTTTTAGGGACAGATTCCAGATCTCATCCTGCATTACAGAAAGATCTGACTGGACTAGGTAGAGTCTACTGCTTAGAGGGACAGATTATTGTTCTAAAATCATCTCCTAGTTCTATAAGGTCAGGTTCCTGCTATTGCTGTAAGGGACAGATTATTGTTCTAAAATCATTTTGCAGCCCTCTAGCACTTTCCAGGACTCTTTTACAGTCATTTTTGTGCCGAAAAGTTCGGGTCCCCATTGAATTCAATGGGGTTCGGGAGAAAGTTTGGGTCAAGTTCGGCACTGACTTTTTTCCGAAGTTCGGCCGAACCCACCGAACCCGAACATCCACGGGTTCGATCAACTCTATATATGACCTGTATATCCAGCTTTTACATCACAGAAAGTGATTAGTATAAATCATTAAGTTGTAAACATAAATACTGTGGTATAGTCATTATGTTACACTCAGGGGAGGAACGATGAGGGTCGCAGCAGTCGCGATTGGGCCGTTTAGTAATGGAAGTCCGGGGGGCCCGCCCGCCCGTCCGCTATTATAAGGGGCCCGCCGCCCGCCCTCACGTATACCCTTCCGCCATTGTGATCCCGGCAGCAGTGAGTGCACTCACTGCTTGTTGCCCCTCCTGTCCGTTTGCTCACGCTGTGTGAGGAGGGGGAGCCTTTCTCCTGTTGGCTACTGACGCTGAGGGGAGGGGAGGGGAGGCAAGGCAGAGCTGAGAGACTGAGTCTTCTGGACCGCCCCGCCTATCTCGAATCCACTCCATAGAGAATACATGTAGGGAGGCGGGCGGTCACTGAAATGGAAAGTCAGCTGACAGTGACACACCAATGATGAGTGAAGGGGGAGGAGCTCCCCCATGTGCGAGTCCCCATGAGGAAAGGAGTGAATACCTCCCTGGCATAGTGATGGAATTCAGATGGGGGAATCGACTGATAAGTAAGTTAAGTTTAAAAAATGCCAGTGGTGCAATCGATCTCCAGCCTCACCTCTGCCTCTTACTGAACTCACCCCACCACCACCACAGATCTTATCCCTACCTCCCATCAGCCCACCCACCTGTCTGCTGCTGTGAGGGGCCCCTTTGCTATTGTGAGGGGCCCACCCACCTGTCTGCTGCTGTGAGGGGCCCCTCTGCTATTGTGAGGGGCCCACCCACCTGTCTGCTGCTGTGAGGGGCCCCTCTGCTATTGTGAGGGGCCCACCCACCTGTCTCCCCGGGGAGTGTCGTCGTCTGTCCACCCACCCGGGGAGTG
>BLSH010517255.1:299533-312352 GCA_018402905.1 Glandirana rugosa | reverse complement strand
TTCAAGACATGAACAATTAAAAAAATTCGATCTTTTGGGTCTAGGTTGTTCACATTGGTCACCGCAACTATTGTGAAGGGCGCACCCACCCGTCTGCTGCTGTGAGGGCCTCTCTGCTATTGTGAGGGGCCCGCCTGCCTATCTGCTGCTGTGAGGGGCCCCTTTCACTATTGTGAGAGACCCATCCACCTGTCTGCTGCTGTGAGGGGCTTACCCGTCCGTTTGCTGCTGTGAGGGGCCAACCCCCCATCTGCTTCTGTGAGGGGCCCCTCCACTATTATGAAGGGTGCACCCACCTGTCTGCTGCTGTGAGGGGCCCCTCCACTATTATGAAGGGTGCACCCACCCGTCTGCTGCTGTGGAAGTATCAAAATCGTGCTTTTTCGGGCGGGCGGGGGGGGGCCCTTCATGATTCCTTGCACCGGGGCCCCGAAGGTTCTAGTTACGCCACTGGTTACACTTGTTGGATCTGGGTTTTCTAGCTTAAAAAAATTAACAAGTACAGAACTTCAAAGCAAATAAAAGAGGGAAAAACTGGGGTGTAAGGTTATCAACTAAGGGGGAATGATCCAGATGTCCACCTGTCATTTTATTTGTATAAACCAGCCTGAAGACTGAAAAAAACAAATAACATAACAAGTGTAATTAAACTTTATAGAATTCTTATAGGGTTTAGTATTATAATTAAACAGTCAAACCATGAATTGCCACTGTGAAAAGAAACAGAACATTTATGTTAATTGATACAGCGAGCCCCAGAGCTTTGGATCTCATTGCTACAATGAACTTGGTGAACTCTATTACGCAACCCCTGGAGCACTGTTATTTTAATAACTTCATGTGCATGGTAATAGAATGATGATATCTGGTGCCTTTTGGTGCTTCATGTTACACTAAACAAAGAACACAGCCACCTTATGAAAGGATTTCTGTTACTGAAGTCAAAACATAAAATGATGTAGGTAATAGAATCTTCGGCACACAATCGCATAGGATGTACTGAGATTTTATTGCATAAGCCTTGCAAATGTATTTTAAATGATACCTGTTGATCTGGCTAGAATCCCTGCCTGCATGTGAGTTTCTTAACCACTTAAACCCTGGAAGGTTTTACCCCCTTCATGACCAGGCCATTTTTTGCGATACGGCACTGTGTTACTTTAACTGACAATTGCACTGTTGTGTGACGCTGTGCCCAAATAAAATGGATGTCCTTTTTTTCCCCCACAAATAGAGCTTTCTTTTGGTGGTATTTTGATCACCTCTGCGGTTTTTATTTTTTGTGCTAAAAACAAAATGAGGGACAATTTTGAAAAAAAAAAACAATATTTTTTACGTTCTACTATAACACATATCCAATATAAAAATGTAAAAAATCGAGTATCTTCATCATTTTAGGCCAATATAAGTTCTACTAAAAAATTTTGGTAAAAAATATCAATAAGTGTATATTGATTGGTTTGCGCAAAAGTTATAGCGTCTACAAATGCTGAGATATTTTTATGGAATTTTTATTTTTTTACTAGTAATGGAGGCAATCAGCAATTTTTTGTCGGGACTGCAACATTGCGGCGGACAAATACCTAACTGACACTTTTAACACTTTTTTGGGGACCAGTGACATTAATACAGTGATCAATGCTAAAAATATGCACTGTTACTGTACTAATGACTCTGGCAGGGAAGGGGTTAACACCAGGGCCGATCAAAGGGTTAAGTGTGTCCCTAGGGAGTGCTTACTAACTATGCGGGAATTGCTATGACTGCTTAGCAGGAACGCAAGATCTCTATGTTCTTCCTTGTCAGAACGGCAATCTGCCTTGTTTACATAGGCAGATCACCGTTCTGCCTTTCTGGGGAATGACAATGGGTGGCCAGCGGACATCACACCTGCCAGACCCACTGACTGGCTTCCCCAGAGGCTACTGCATGGAGCGTCAGACAGGTATGGCATTTCGTGCAACCGGGCTGCCTTGCCACAGTAAATGTGCGGAAGGCGGTCTGGAAATGGGTAAACAGGCTGATAGTCCTGACATCATCTGAACTAGAACCACTGAAATGGCAACAAGTGTTGTCACCCAGCATCCACTATTTAACTTTACTCAATCAGGTGCCTTAATGGACAAATTACTAAAGTTTGAAGTTATAACTTCAATCCAGTAATTGCACAGTAAATAGATAAACAATAAATTATTATCTTATAACATATAGCATATTAATATATGATTTAGCTTGTACCTTTTCAGCAGCAGCAGATTCTCATTCTCCCTCTTAACTGTGTGAGAAAAACATGGGATTATGGGTAAATCTTATACACATAAACTCATGTATTTCCTTGCAGTTAAGAGGGCTGATCTGGAAGGGAGCATGTGTCTCTTAGACACATGCCCCCTTCTATGACACTGCAGTGAGGCGTGCCTCCACTACAGCATTTTTATTGGATAGCTTGGGCCATTGGTGCTTTACGATTGGATAAGGCTCCAAGCTGTCCATTGAGCTCAGTGCCTCTGACAAGAAGTCAGGAGAGGCACTGTGAGCTCATCCTCTCAGTCTGCTGCATACACAGTGTGTCAGCTTATATTTAAACTGGCCGCCCTGTATGTAGCTTCTGACAGACTGTGCAAGGAGCCCCGTATCTCCAGAGCCATAGATGATAGGAGCATCCAATTTTTACCAGTGGTGGGGTAGATCTTTAGCTACCTACCAAATTTGGGGTCTCTTTGGCCCCAGGTTGCCAAGCTACGACCCTCAAAGTCAATCTTTTTTTATTTATTTTTTATGTTCTTTATTATCTGCTTCACCTGCCTCTCCTGACTGCACGTCCCTGAAATAGTCATGCTGCTCATCTGCATAGCGCCACACCTATGATCCAGAAAGTTCTAACAATTTTTCTGTAAGGCAGAGGGAGTAAACAGATTAGCAACAGCTATGAACACAGAGCAAACCTAACTAGTCAAAGGCAGTGGCGCTGAATGCAGTGAGCAACTAAATTTGCCAGCCACACTGATTACAATGTGACAAGCTGAATTTACCTATAAAAACACAGCTCCACAAAACACAGTGATCCAACACCAAACATATCTATCTAATCCTAGCACCTATCTAGGAGGGTGCTACACAAAGAAAACCCAATCACAGGAAAATTTAAAAAATTGCATTTTTGCTTGTTCATGATTGGATGATGGCAGTCAGCAGATCTTCCCTCATTTACTAAGCTCTGAAGCAAATGCCCTTGGAGAGTGCAACTGCACACATATTCACTTCACCTTTTGAATAAGCACTGCTGTGTTTCACATTTCAGAGAGCTTGCCTTCTGAATTATAGAGGTACTGAGTGGTATAGTTTCAGGGAGTGGAGTCAATACTGGATCACTCCTTGCCAGCTGGAAAGTACCATGGGCTATGTAGTAATTAGATATTGAAAGTAAACAGCAGAAGAGAAGCTACAAAGCATGCTGGGAATCCAGAAAGTTGTGGAAAAAGATGACCAGCAGACAGGCAGCACACAATTGGGATGGGCTGGCTGTTCGAGTCGAACGTAAGTTCGACTTGAACAATGCCCGTTCGCCTGTTCGTTTAAATTAGAACATTATGGGGCATTCGCCGGAACTTCGAGCGCCCCATAATGTATTCTAATGGCGGGGAAATGTTGCCCGCTGATTGGCCAAAGCATGCACATGACCTGCATGCTTTGGCCAATCACAGAGCATTCTGCTGTATGAGATATGATTGGTTAAAGGCAGGGTGCCTTTAGCCAATCACTGCTCAGCAGCCTCAATCCACGCCCCACACTATATAAAGCCGCTTGTACAGCGGCTCTATGTAGTGTGTGAAACGGCGGTGTTAGAGATAGATAGAGAGAGACAGTGAGGTTAGCTAGTAGCGGCGTGCAGGCAGTAGCTAGTGTAGTGACAGATTAGTGAGCACTGATTACTGTAAAACAAACACATAGATAGATAGGGTGATCTGTATACAGTCAGTCAGTTAGTGTAGAGTAAAATCTATACTAGATAGATAAGGTGATCTGTATACAGCCAGTTAGTGCAGGCAGTGCAAGAATATATACAGTCAGGTCCATAAATATTGACACAATTCTAATCTTTTTGGCTCTATACACCACCACAATAGATTTGAAATGAAACAAACAAGATGTTCTTTAACTGCAGACTTTCAGCTTTAATTTGAGGGTATTTACATCCAAATCAGGTGAATGGTGTAGGAATTACAACAGTTTGTATATGTGCTCCCACTTTTTAAGGGACCAAAAGTAATGGGACAATTGGCTGCTCAGCTGTTCCATGGCCAGGTGTGTGTTATTCCCTCATTATCCCATTTACAAGGAGCAGATAAAAGATCCAGAGTTAATTTCAAGTGTGCTATTTGCATTTGGAATCTGTTGCTGTCAACTCTCAATATGAGATCCAAAGAGCTGTCACTATCAGTGAAGCAAGCCATCATTAGGCTGAAAAAACAAACCTATCAGAGAGATAACAAAAAATTTAGGTGTGGCCAAATCAACTGTTTGGAACATTCTTAAAAAGAAAGAACGCACAGGTTAGCTCAGCAACACCAAAAGACCCAGAAGACCACGGAAAACAACTGTAGTGGATGACCGAAGAATTCTTTCCCTGGTGAAGAAAACACCCTTCACAACAGTTGGCCAGATCAAGAACACTCTCCAGGAGGTAGCTGTATGTGTGTCGAAGTCAACAATCAAGAGAAGACTTCACCAGAGTGAATACAGAGGGTTCACCACAAGATGTAAACCATTGGTGAACCTCAAATCAGGAAGGCCAGATTAGAGTTTGCCAAACAACATCTAAAAAAGCCTTCACAGTTCTGGAACAACATCCTATGGACAGATGAGACCAAGATCAACTTGTACCGGAGTGATGCGAAGAGAAGAGTATGGAGAAGGAAAGGAACTGCTTATGATCCAAAGCATACCACCTCATCAGTGAAGCATGGTTGTGGTCGTGTCATGGCATATGCATGTATGGCTGCCAGTGGAACTGGTTCTCTTGTATTTATTGATGATGTGACTGCTGACAAAAGCAGCAGGATGAATTCTGAAGTGTTTTGGGCAATATTATCTGCTCATATTCAGACAAATGCTTCAGAACTCATTGGACGGTGCTTCACAGTGCAGATGGACAATGACCCGAAGCATACTGCGAAAGCAGCCAAAGAGTTTTCTATGGGAAAGAAGTGGAATGTTATGAAATGGCCAAGTCAATCACCTGACCTGAATCCGATTGAGCATGCATTTCACTTGCTGAAGACAAAACTGAAGGGAAAATGCCCCAAGAACAAGCAGGAACTGAAGACAGTTGCAGTAGAGGCCTGGCAGAGCATCTCCAGGGATGAAACCCAGCGTCTGGTGATGTCTATGCGTTCCAGACTTCAGGCTGTAATTGACTGCAAAGGATTTGCAAGCAAGTATTAAAAAGTGAAAGTTTGAATTATGATCTGTCCCATTACTTTTGGTCCATTGAAAAGTGGGAGGCACATATACAAAATGTTGTAATTCCTACTCAAATTAAAGCTGAAAGTCTGCAGTTAAAGCACATCTTGTTCGTTTCATTTCAAATCCATTGTGGTGGTGTATAGAGCCAAAAAGATTAGAATTGTGTCGATGTCCCAATATTTATGGACCTGACTGTATATAATGCAATGCCTTTAGTGTATACTATATACAGCCAATTCAGTGTATAGTATTTAGCGTCCGTTCAGGCAGTGAAAGAATATATATATATATATATATATACACACAGCGTATTGAGTGTACACTATATATCAGTGCATTGTAGTGTATTCGGGGGTGTACGTACGGTATATAGTACACTTGACGTGGTGTCTTAAAATATATACAGTTTTTAACCTCTTAACCCCGGATCCTTTTTTTACATTTGTTGTTTACAAGTTAAAATCAGGGTTTTTTTTGCTAGAAAATTACTTAGAACCCCCAAACATTATATATATTTTTTTCAAACACCCTAGAGAATAAAATGGCAATCATTGCAATACTTTTTGTCACATGGTATTTGCGCAGTGGTCTTTCAAGCGCAATTGTTTTGGAAAAAAATCACTTTTTTGAGTTAAAAAATAAGATAACAGTAAAGTTAGCCCAATTTTTTTGTATATTGTGAAAGAGGATGTTACGTTGAGTAAATAGATACCATACATGTTACGGTTGAAAATTGCGCACATTTGCGGAATGGCGACAAACTCTGGTACTTAAAAATTTCCATAGGCGACGCTTTAAAAATGTTTAACGGTTACCAGGTTAGAGGTGCAGAGGAGGTCATTTGCTAGAATTATTGCTCACACTCTGGCGATCACGGCAATACCTCACATGTGTGGTTTGAACACCGTTTTCATATGCGGGCACGACTTACGTTTACGTTTTCTTTGCTGCATGAGCTTGCGGGTAGGGTGGCGATTTATAATTTTGTTTTGTTTTTTATTTATTTTATTTTTTCTTTTAACACTGTTCCTTTAAAAAGACCCCCCATCCCTCCTTTACACTTAACAGTATTCAGATCGCCAAAAACAGCGATTCCGAATACTGGCATTTTTTTAAAAGCGGCGCCATTAGCCACCGAGTAAACCGGAAGTGACGTTGTAACGTTGCTTCCGGAAATGTATGAAGGAGTCCCAATCTAAGCTGATTCCAGCTTCCACATGGACTCCACACAGCCAGCGGATGTGCCGGATCGGAGCTCCGGTCTCCCGGTGGGACGGGAGGCGGAGAAGAGCGGCGGACGGTGGTGGGAGGGGGACGTCCCCTCCCGCTGCCTGGGATAATGACCGAGCGGCTCCCGAGCTGGGTTATCACTGGATAGCCGGCCGCCTGCTCTAGCTCTGTAGCTGCAGACTATACCCTGATACTTCCACTTAAAGCAGCCACCATTTGTAAACAGTGATTATCGTTAAGTGGTCAAACTAATTTACAACAGCAAGAGTAACTGCAAGGGGTTACAGTGTTCTGGCACCGCCAACACCCAAGGCCCAATTTTTCAGCACCTATTTGACTGGGGCATGTCATCACAATTTTTAACCACTTAACGCGAATCGCCATTTATAAACGGCGGCAGCTTTAAGTGGATGTATCGGGGTATAGCCTGCAGCTACAGACTATACCCCAGTACCATTTTTTAGAGCAGGCGGTCAGCTATCCGGTGATAAGGGCCGATCCGGCTCGGAAGCTGCTCGGTCGTTATCCCAGGGAGCTGGATGGGCCAACCCCCTCCTTCCACTATCTGTCGCTCTTCTCCGGTCTCCCAGAGCTCCGATCCGATGCTTCTGGCCGCTATGTGCAGTCCCTGTGGAAGCCGGAATTCGCTTCAATCAGGACTCCTTCGTACATTTCCGGAAGCGACGTCACAGCGTCACTTCCGGTTTACTAGGCGGCCAATGGCACGGTTTTAAAAAAAAATGGCAGTATTCAGAATCACCGTTTTTGCCGATCTGAATACTGTGAAGTGCAAAGGAGGGATGGGGGGTCTTTTAGACCCCATCCCTTCATAAAGAGTACCTGTCACCATATATTACTATCACAAGGGATGTTTACATTCCTTTTGATAGCAATAAAAGTGATCCGATTTATTTTTAAACAAACAGTGTTAAAAAAAGAAATAAAACAAAATAAATGAAAAAAATGTAAAAAAAAAAATATAAAGCGCCACCGTCCCCGCGAGCTTGCGCAGCAAAGAAAACACATACATAAGTCACGCCTGCATATGAAAACGTTGTTCAAACCACACATGTGAGGTATCACCAGAGTGTGAGCAATAATTCTAGAGAAAGATCTCCTCTGCACCTCTAACCTAGTAACCGTTAAAATTTTTTTAAAGCGTCGCCTATGGAGATTTTTAAGTACCGGAGTTTGTTGCCATTCCGCAAGTGTGCGCAATTTTCGACCGTAACATGTATGGTATCTATTTACTCAGCGTAACATCCTCTTTCACAATATACCAAAAAATTGGGCTAACTTTACTGTTGTCTTATTTTTTAACTCAAAAAAGCCAATTTTTGACGGAGAGCACATGCGCAGCCCTAGCGAGCAGGACATGCAGTGCTAGAGCTCCGCTCCTTCGGGGACCCACCGGCACATTAAGCACCGCAAGCAGCCAGCGAACGCCGCCTATTCCAGGCTTAGCTCCTTCCCAACACTACAGGGAACGTTCCGGACCCCTCGGCATGGTCCTGCGACCATCCCGCAACAGGCTTAGCACGACCTCAATCAGAGAGGCCTTCACGCGGGGACACCTCAAGATGGCGGCGCCTCCTTCTTCCTCATCAGCCCGAACGTCTCCAGCGAAAAGTAACCGCTCCTCTAAACAGCAGCAACAGCCACCAGCTCAGCATCAGGCTCTGGAAGACTTGGACAGTGAGTATCCAGCACTCTTCAACCCCTCTTTCACCCCATCTGCCCCACCATCAGACCTTTTGAATCAATTTGAAAAAATGCTGCACAGAGCTCTTAAACAAACCTCTGACCACATAACTTCTAGTCTCTCCAAAGAAATCAGAGAGCTAGGCACCCGCACCGCAGCACTTGAAGACAAAACAGATGATCTAGAGGCTCTAGCTAATGATCATTCTGCAGAAATTGAAAATCTGAAAGAAGAAAATTTAACCCTTCTTGCCAAACTTGAGGATTTTGAGAACAGAGCACGCCGGTCCAATATCCGCATACGCGGTATCCCTGAGACTGTACTCGATCTCCACTCCACAGCCACAGCCCTGTTTCAAGAATTATTACCTTCCATCCCAATTGAACGCCTCGAGATGGATCGAATCCATAGAGCCCTCACCCCAAAAAAACAAGATGGTCCCCCCAGAGACATAGTGGCAAAATTCCACTTCTACAGAACCAAAGAACAATTAATGGAAGCCGCCCGCAACAAAGACACTCTCAAATTCCAAGGCCATAACTATCAGCTATACGCTGACCTGTCCCAAACCACCATCACTAAACGAAAGACCATGAAACCACTACTGCAAGAATTGCAAAAACGCAGCATCTCCTATCAATGGGGCTTCCCATTCTCCATTCGATTTTCATATCAAGGCTCTAAATACAAATGCAAATCCCCAGAAGAACTCTCACAAACTCTGCAGGACCTTCATCTTTCGGATGTCCCCCACAACTCTGGACCCTCCAGACGGCGTTCCGCCTCTACTTCACCCCGCAAACCCCCACCATCTTCAGGCTCCTCCAACAACACCTCCTTCCATAAGCGAACCAGGCTGACTTCCCCCCCAATGGCCAAGAGGACTCAATGGACTGAAACCATCAACAGGTCTCTCCAGAAGTTCAAGTTTTGCTCTCTGGGACACCCTATACCAACAAACCTATCATTTAAGGAGTTCTACCTACGGCCTCTGATCAACCTAATTCAGAACTTTCCCACTTTAACACTCTGAATTTTTTCTCCATCTCCTGCATCCAAGACCATCTTCCTCAACAGACTTGGACACTACAAAAATTGGAGGAAAACCAGTAAAAGTGTTATTGCCTGCAGTATTACTCCTCCTGCGCTTTAAGCTCCCCAAATGCCTAGCCGGTACCCCCACAAGGAGGCCCCGTGCGCTCCACCACCTTCCCCCTCGTGGGCCCACCCCTAATATGTGGACCCCCGACGCGGAACCTTTTTCCCCAGAAAGGGAATGCTCCTTACCTTCTCGGGCTTTTTGTACAATTTTTGTTACTTTTTCCGTTCTTTTAAATTTTTTTCAACTTTTTCAATTTGTTCAATTTTTTCAATATCACCATTTACTGTGGTTCTTTTTACCACCCCACCGACAGAATGCATTTTGTACGATGTAACAAGTTATTTTCTGATAATTAACATTGTCATGTCTGTTTGCTCTTATCTCTCCATTCTAGTCTCTTCACTTCTCTTCGCTTATCCCCTTACACCTATATGGCAGCATCCGAGCAGTCCACCCCGAACATCTAAAGGTAAGCAATACCCAGCATCAACCTCACCATGGCCCCCCTAAACATCCTAACCCTAAATGTCCAGGGCCTCAATGTCCCCCAGAAACGTACCAAGGCGTTTAACTTTTTCCAAAAACAAAAAGCCCAAGTGATTTGCGTGCAAGAAACCCATTTCGCCGCACGCAACCCCCCTAAACTTTGCTTTCAGTCCTACCCCCAAATTTTCTCAGCCCCGGCCTCTACCAAAAAAAGAGGAACTCTAATCGCAATCCATAAATCCACCCCGTTCTCACTTAGATCAGAAATTAAAGACCCGGAAGGGAGATATATCATCATAACAGGTTACCTCGCTGATATCGAAACCACCATAGTCTCTTATTACGCCCCAAACAAACGCCCACTTCCCTTCCTTTCCAATCTCCTACGAACAATAGATAACTGTAAATTTGGCACGGTTATTGTCTGTGGAGACTCCAACCAAGTCATATACCCCTTCTTGGACAAATCCCCTTTCTCACCCTCCACCTCTCTACACAAACAATCATTCCAACTTCTTTTAAACAAATTTCATCTGGTTGATACATGGCGTGAAGTTAATCCTGGGAAAAGAAGATACACACACTATTCTCATCCACATAAGACGTTCACATGAATTGACCACATATTAACTTCTACACATCTCTCCCCGGAAATACTCTCTTCTCAAATTTTACCAATCCCTTGGACTGACCACTGCGCAGTACTTACATCCTTCTCTTCCATTCTGCCTAAATCTCAAGACACCTCTTGGATCCTCCCCAAGGACCTTCTCTCCCATCCCTCTCACAAACTCCCTATTGAACAGGCACTTAAAGAGTACTTTACACTCAATTCCACTCCAGACATCTCCCCAATCACCCTCTGGGAAGCACGCAAGCCATCTATACGCAACACCATCCAAAAACACACCTATCTCCTCAAAACAAACGCAAACAGTTAGCGGAAACCCTAGAAAATGATTATCAAAAGGCCCACTCCCTGTTCTCATCAGACCCCAATACTGGAAATAAATCTTCCCTTGATATGGCAAGATTACAGCTTGATCTTTTCTTATCTGAAGAAGCCAATACCCATATCCAAAAAGCTAGACACACCAACTACATGAAAGCCAACAAGCCTGATACCCCGCTAGCCCGCACCATAAAACGGTTGAACTCCCCATTCAATCCTATCAGGCTTAAGATGGGTAAAGACTCTTATACGAGTAACCCCCAAAAAATAGCCAACAAATTCAAATCCCACCTTAGCTCCCTCTATTCACAAAAAACTCAATATAACCCCGCCGAAACTGAAAATTTCCTCTCCCAACTCAATCTCCCACAGTTATCCCCGGAAGAACGTAACCTTACTGATAGCCCTATCATGCCCGAAGAAATTATATTAGCCATCAAACAGTTAAAACCAAACAAATCCCCTGGCCCCGACGGTTTCACAGCTAATTATTACCGAGCCTTCCCTGAACTCCTTGCCCCAGTCCTAGCCAAGGCTTTCAACGCCATCCTGAACCAACATAATTTTAGGGAAGAAACATTAACTGCCATTATCAGCATGATCCCGAAACCCAATTCAGACAACTCTCTCACCTCAAATTTCCGCCCAATCTCACTACTGAACATTGACATAAAGCTCCTAACCAAAATTTTAGCCACAAGACTAAACACTTTTATTGGTAGATTAATCCACAGGAACCAAACTGGATTTATACCCTTTCGTCAGACTAGTGACAATGTCCGCCGAGCAGCACTCATAGCCCACGCAGCCAGAAAACGACGCATCCCAGCATACTTCCTATCTCTCGACATAACCAAAGCTTTTGACACCCTGTCTTGGCCCTACCTTCTCCACACCCTACGAAATTGGGGATATGGTCCGCAATTTCTCAGATGGGTCGAAGCTCTCTATCATAACCCGAAAGCTTACATTAAATATGCAGGCTACATCTCACCAAAATTCAATATTGAAAGAGGAACAAGACAGGGTTGTCCACTTTCCCCTCTCCTCTTTACACTGGCAATTGAACCCCTGGCTGCTAAAATCAGATCGAATCCTAACATTAAAGGCATTGAACTCGGGGGGCACTGTCACAAACTCTGTCTCTTCGCAGACGATATCCTGTTATTCCTGTCTTCTCCCTCCATCTCCGGTCCAAATCTCATCCACACTCTGGAAGCCTTTTCCAAAATTTCTGGCCTGACAATCAACAAACAAAAATCTAAAGCATTAAACATTTCCCTACCCCCACACGAACTAACACAGGCGCAAACAGCCCTTCCTTTCCCTTGGGCAACAAAATCTATTCCCTACCTTGGGGTCCAACTCCCTGCTGACCCCACCCACCTCTTTCACACGAATCTCCCCCCTATGCTGAGAACCATCACCGACCTATTGGACCAATGGTCCTCTCTACCCCTCTCATGGCTAGGAAGAATTGCTGTGGTGAAAATGTGCATCCTTCCGAAACTCCTCTACTACTTCAGAGTCCTCCCCACATCAATTCCAACATACTATCTCCGCATTCTCCAATCAAGGACAACTAAATTTATCTGGGGCCCAACCAGACCCAGAGTCCCTAAACACACTCTTTTCCTTCCCAAACTGGGAGGAGGTCTAGGCATGCCCAACTTCTCGCTCTATTATAAAGTAGCCCAACTAGCAAGTCTTCCCAAGTACCACGCCACTCAAGAAGTCCCTCTATGGGTTGCCATAGAAGCAGTAGACTGCGACCCCATATCCCTTGCCAATATCTTATGGCTTAACCCGAAAGAATACCCTCCCATCCGTCAGATGACGAAGATACCGTTGGGTATCTCCCTGAAGAACTCACCGCACCAT
>BLSH010517255.1:284270-297684 GCA_018402905.1 Glandirana rugosa | reverse complement strand
GACGTCTGTTTACTTGTCTTATTATATTTTCATTGTTATACAAAGAAAAACAAAGAAAAAGTATTAGTGACAGACTCGTCACAACAAATAGTTGTAACTAAGCCTATCGAAAAAAACTGTCGATGTCTCCGACTGAAGGAGACACTCATATGCCAATACGTCG
The DNA here is from genome assembly GCA_018402905.1 of Glandirana rugosa. Classification (NCBI taxonomy): domain Eukaryota; kingdom Metazoa; phylum Chordata; class Amphibia; order Anura; family Ranidae; genus Glandirana; species Glandirana rugosa. The sequence goes on along the minus strand of BLSH010517255.1, from coordinate 297,521 downwards.
AAACTAATTAATCTCTGCTGTAAATGACATATTATCCCCTCCCTACCAGGGTCTTCGTCCCGTCTCTCCGACCTATATGAAGTGTGCAAGACTCATGTTACTACTGAAAAAAAAACCCCGTTTCAGACATTAATCAATTTTTTATTCTAAATAGGGGCAAACACAAAAGTGTTGCATTTATAATTTTGCTTAGTGTAAGAAAGTGTGTGCCTTGACCATAGATTTCCTTATTTTTTAACTAATTACAGACTTTGCCCCAAAAAAAAAGTCATCATTGTACTCAGAACGTGTGAAGTATATCCAGCCTCTCTGCCCTGCTTCTGGGACCATCCCTCCCCTATTATACAGTAAATGTCGTCTCTAATTAATCAAAGCTGCATAACCGTATACTCACAGAGGAAGTCAGCCTCTGTAGCTGTCAAAAAAAGCTATCCGAATCAATGTTGATAAACAACACTGCTCAGACAGTGATTATGAAAAAGAAACAAAAAGAAACATATTGTTACTTTTATATTATTCTGTTCATTTGTCTGCAGATCAAAAGGATTTTTTTTTTAGTTTATTCTTTTAATAAAATGTTCCTCTGTGTAACCCCTTATTAACCCTTAGTTAATGCAAATCAGCTCTAATTAACTCTCTCCTTCTCTCTTCAACTATTATTTTCCTGCTGATTTTTTTGTTTGCCTCTATTTTATTAACTATTGATATTTAAACCTCATCATGGAGGAGTGGAAGAGGACTCCAGTGGCAACTTGTGAAGCTTTGGTGAACTCCATGCCCAAGAGGGTTAAGGCAGTGCTGGAAAATAATGAAGACCACACAAAATATTGGCACTTTGGGCCCAATATGGACATTTTCACTTAGGGGTGTACTCACTTTTGTTGCCATCAGTTTAAGCATTAATGGCTGTGTGTTGAGTTATTTTGAGGGGACAGCAAATTTACACTGTTATACAAGCTGTACACTCACTACTTGACATTGTAGCAAAGTGTCATTTCTTCAGTGTTGTCACATGAGAAGATATAATAAAATATTTACAAAAATGTGAGGAGTGTACTCACTTTTGTGAGATACTGTATATATATATATATATATATATACATGTATAATGCAAGGCCCTGCCACTATGAAGATAGAAGTAGAAGTGACACAGGGTTCGTTCATATGCAGAGTGCAGAGCTCCAGAATATCAGTTTAGAGAGGAGAAAACATATTTGGTATTTCTAGATTGGGTTCTGGAGTTTGGATACTTCAAAGAACTTTGGGAGGGAAGAAGTCTCAAACCCAGTGTCCAGGTCTTGCAGAAGACCATCAAGCAGATTGTGCAGATGGACACACTTATTAAAATGACAGGCTTGGGCATAGCTCAGGGCTCCTGTTAGGAGACAGGTACAGTATGCTCCATTCAAGTAACAGTACTCTTTTCTGGAGACAGACGATTCCTTGTCCAAAGGGTTGAGAGCATAGAGATATCTAAGCAAGTCTGGAGGACAGAAAGAGCTAAGATGACTAGGCGAGTACAGGAGACTGAGTGAATATGAAGGTCTCTGGAAAACTGAGAGAGCCAGGAGAGCTGGGTGAGCTGAGAAAGGGGCACCCATCACAATTTTGTAAATATTTTATTATATCTTTTAATGTGATAACACTGAAGAAATGACACTTTGCTACAATGTAAAGTAGTGAGTGTACAGCTTGTATAACAGTGTAAAGTTGCTGTCCCCTCAAAATAACTCAACACAGCCATTAAAGTAGATGTAAACCCACCACTTACCCAGTATAAACTAATGGCACAGTATTAATGTATATGTACATGCAAGCCTCCTGCATGTATCCCTACCTTGCAAATGTCATCCCCTTCAGCAGTAGCAGCCTTGCAAAACACTGTAATCAGTGGGTGTCTCTCTTTGCTGAAGCTAGGTGGGTGGAGTTGTGATGTCACAAGACTCCCTACCCAGCTCTATACTGAGAGCTGAAGGAGATGGGAGGGGGGAAGGTGAAGTTCTGTATGCTCTGTGCAGTAGATAAGAAAATGATCTGTCACTCACACAGCACGGGATGAAACACCTCCTTTTTCTCTCTTAGTCAGTATTTCTCTTACTGAAAAGAGATAAGAGGATTGCTCAGAGCTGGATTAACTCTTTGTGGCAAGACTGGGCACAGATGACATGATATCCTCTCCCGTACAAGGTAGAAGTGTCAGTAATTTTTTTTTCAGTTTACATCCACTTTAATGTCTAAAGCGCTGGAAACAAAGGTGAGTAAAAATGTCCAAATTGGGCCCAAATTGTCAATATTTTGTTTGGCCACCATTATCTTCCAGCACTGCCTTAACCCTCTTGGTTATGGAGTTCACCAGAGTGTCACAGGTTGCCACTGGAGTCCTCTTCCACTCCTCCATGATGACATCACGGAGCTGGTGGATGTTAGCGACCTTGCACTTCTCCGCCTTCTGTTTGATGATACCTTACAGATGCTCAATAGGGTTTAGGTCTGGAGACATGCTTGGCCAGTCCATCACCTTTACCCTCAGCTTTTTTAGCAAGACAGTGGATGTCTTGGAGGTGTGTTTGGGATTGTTATCATGCTGGAATATTGCCCTGTGGCCCAGTCTCCGAAGGGAGAGGATCATGCTCTGCTTCAGTATGTCAGAGTACATGTTGGCATTCATGGTTCCCTCAATGAACTGTAGCTCCCCAGTGCCAGCAGCACTCATGCAGTCCCAAACCATGACACTCCCACCTCCATGCTTGACTGTAGGCAAGACACACTTGTCTTTGTATGCCTCACCTGGTTGCCGCCACACACGCTTGACACCATCTGAACCAAATATGTTTATCTTGGTCTCATCATACCACAGGACATGCTTGCAGTAATCTATGCCCTTAGTCTGCTTGTCTTGAGCAAACTGTTTGTGGGCCTTCTTGTGCATCATCTTTAGAAGAGGCTTCCTTCTGGGACCACCATGCAGAACAATTTGATGCAGTGTGCGGCGTATGGTCTGAGCACTGACAGGCTGACCCCCCATCCCTTCAACCTCTGCACCAATGCTGCAGGACTCATATGTCTATTCCCATAGGTGTGTGCAGCCTATTGCATTAGGGTGTGCACCCCAAATGTATTAAAACATGGGCGGTGTTCGTAGGGCAGTGGATGGTGTCAGTAGAGCAGTAGACTTGTCAGTAGGGCAGAGTTTGGTGTCAGTAGGGCAGTGGATGGTCTCACTTGTTTTTTATTAAATAGTTTTTTTCATTTTTTTTTATTATTTTTAGGTGCCCATTTGGTAAAATATCAGAAGGGGGGAATCGGCACACCTGGCACACCCCCTGCACACGTCTATGTCTACAGTGGGGATCGAAAGTTTGGGCACCCCAGGTAAAAATTTGCATTAATGTGCATAAAGAAGCCAAGGAATGATGGGAAAATCTCCAAAAGGCATCAAATTACAGATTAGACATTCTTATAATATGTCAACAAAAGCTAGATTTTATTTCCATCATTTACACTTTCAAAATAACAGAAAACAAAAAAATGGCGTCTGCAAAAGTTTGGGCACCCTGCAGAATTAATATCTTGTACTGCCCCCTTTGGCAAGTATCACAGCTTGTAAACGCTTTTTGTAGCCAGCCAAGAGTCTTTCAATTCTTGTTTGAGGTATCTTTGCCCATTCTTCCTTACAAAAGTCTTCCAGTTCTTTGAGATTTCTGGGCTGTCTGTCACGCACTGCTCTTTTAAGGTCTATCCATAGATTTTCAATTATGTTAAGGTCAGGAGATTGTGAAATTCATTTTACGCCTCTTGATGTAATCCCCCGTGGATTTGGAGGTGTGTTTAGGATCATTATCCATTTGTAGAAGCCATCCTCTCTTTAACTTCAGCTTTTTCACAGATGGCATCAAGTTACCATCCAAAATTTGCTGAAATTTTATTGAATCCATTTTTCCTTCTACTCGTGAGATGTTCCCTGTGCCACTGGCTGAAATACAACGCCAAAGCATGATTGAACCACCCCCATGCTTAACAGTTGGACAGAGGTTCTTTTCATTAAATTCTGTGCCCCTTCTTCTCCAAACGTACCTTTGCTCATTCCAGCCAAAAAGTTCAATTTTAACCGCATTGGTTCACAGAACTTGTTTCCAAAATGCATCAGGCTTGTCTATATGTTCATTTGCAAAGATCAAACACTGATTTTTGTGGTGAGGACGTAGAAGAGGTTTTCTTCTGATGACTCTTCCATAAAGACCATATTTGTACAAGTATCTCTTTATAGTGGAATAGTGTACCACAACTCCAGTGTCTGCCAGATCTTTCTGGAGGGATCGTGCAGTCAAACGTGGGTTTTGAATTGTTTTTCTCACAATCCTGCGAGCTGTTCTGTCTGATATTGTTCTTGGTCTTCCAGATCTTGCTTTAGCTTCCACTGTTCCTGATGACTGCCATTTCTTAATTACATTCCGAACAGAGGATATTGACATGTGAAAATGCTTTGCTATCTTCTTATAGCCTTCTCCAGCTTTGTGAGCGTCAACTATTTTCAGTTTCAGGTTTCTAGACAACTGCTTAGAAGATCCCATGGTGCTGATTGTTGGGGCAAGGTCAGATGAGTCTGGGCATTTAAAACCTTTGAGATTGACATCATCTGGTCTTCCCAGACGATGATTGAGAACAATCCATGACACTGGCAGGTCTCAGCCTTGCAAAGGGGGCAGTGCATGCTATAAATTCTGCAGGGTGCCCAAACTTTTGAAGACGCCATTTTTTTGTTTTCTGTAATTTTGAAAGTGTTAATGATGGAAATGAAATCTAACTTTTGTTGACATATTATAAGAATGTCTAATCTGTAATTTGATGCCTTTTGGAGATTTTTCCATCTTTCCTTGGCTTCTTTATGCACATTAATACAAATTTTTACCTGGGGTGCCCAAACTTTCGATCCCCACTGTATTTCTTAGAGACAACCTCTGGACATGACGTTGAGCACATGCACTCAACTTCTTTGGTCGACCATGGCGAGGCCTGTTCTGAGTGGAACCTGTCCTGTTAAACTGCTGTATGATCTTGGCCACCATGCTGCAGCTCAGTGTCAGGGTCTGGGCAATCGTCTTATAGCCTAGGCCATCTTTATGCAGAGCAACAATTATTTTTTTCAGATGCTCAGAGAGTTCTTTGCCACGAGGTGCCATGTTGAGCTTCCAGTGACCAATATGAAAGAGTGAGAGCGATAACACCAAATTTAACACACCTGCTCCCCATTCACACATGAGACCTTGTAACACTAACGAGTCACATGACACCGGGGAGGGAAAATGGCTAATTGGGCCCAATTTGGACATTTTCACTTAGGGATGTACTCACTTTTTTTTCCAGTGGTTTAGACATGAATGGCTGTGTTTTGAGTTATTTTGAAGGGCAGCAAATTTACACTGTTATAAAAGCTGTACATTTACTACTTTACATTGTAGAAAAGTGTAATTTTTTCGGTGTTGTCACATGAAAAGATATAATAAAATGTTTACAAAAATGTGAGGGGTGTACTCACTTTTGTGGGATACTGTATGTAAGATTATCTGAAGGACCAGACAAAAAGCCATAGTCCAATGTTTGGGGCCTAAGCAGCAGTGGCACAGTATTATTTTTACTGTGTCTGTTTTGTATGGCCAACTGATTTCTTGTGAACTTTAATTTTGTTTTATAAAAGTGGGCCGACAAGCCTAAAACACAGTTTGAACTGCCATGGACTCACTAAAAATGATTCTGTCACTGAGCTAGTCCCCCCAATATATATACAGTATCTCACAAAAGTGAGTAGACCCCTCACATTCTTGTGAATATTTTATAATATCTTTTCATGTGACAACACTGAAGAGGTGACACTTTGCTACAATGTACAGTAGCAAGTGTACAGCTTGTATAACAGTGTACATTTTCTGTCCCTTCAAAAGAACTCAACACACAGCCATCCATGTCTAAACAGCTGGCAACAAAAGTGAGTACACCCCTAACTGGAAAGGTCCATATTGGGCCCAAAGTGTCAATATTTTGTGTGGCGACTATTATGTTCCAGAACTGCCTTAACCCTCTTGGGCATGGAGTTCACCAGAGCTACACAGGTTCCACTGGAGTCCTCTTCCACTCCTCCATGATGACATCATAGAGCTGGGGGATGTTAGAGACCTTGCGCTCCTCCACCTTTCGTTTGATGATGCCCGACAGATGCTCAAAAGGGTTTAGGTCTGGAGACATGCTTGGCCAGTCCATCACCTTTGCCCTCAGCTTCTTTAACAAGGCATTGATCGTCTTGGAGGTCGTTATCATGTTGGAATACTGCCCTGCTGCCCAGTCTCCGAAGGGAGGAGATCATGCTCTGCTTCAGTATGTTACGGTACATGTTGGCATTCATGGTTCCCTCACTGAACTGTAGCTCCCCAGTACCGGCAGCACTCATGCAGCCCCAGACCATGACACTACCACCACCATGCTTGACTGTAGGCAAGACACACTTGTCTTTGTACTCCTCACCTAGTTGCCGCCAAACATGCTTGACACCATCTGAACCAAATAAGTTGATCTTGGTCTCATCAAACCACAGGACATGGTTCCAGCCATCCATGTCCTTAGTCTGCTTGTCTTCAGCAAACTGTTTGCGGACTTTCTTGTGCATCATCTTTAGAAGAGGCTTCCTTCTGGGATGACAGCCAAGCAGACCAATTTGATGCAATGTGTGGCGTATGGTCTGAGCACTGACAGGCTGACCCCCCACCCCTTCAACCTCTGCAGCAATGCTGGCAGCACTCATACGTCTATTTACCAAAGACAATCTCTGGATATGATGCTGTGTACGTGCACTCAACTACTTTGATTGACCATGGTGAGGCCTGTTCTGAGTGCAACCTGTTCTGTTAAACCGCTGTATGGCCTTGGTCACTGTGCTGCAGCTCAGTTTCAGGGTCTTGGCAAACTTCCTATAGCCTAGGCCATCTTTATGTAGAGCAACAATTCTTTTTTTCAGATCCTCAGAGAGATCTTTGCCATGAGGTGCCATATTAAACTTACAGTGACCAGTATGAGAGAGTGAAAGCGATAACACCAAATTTAATGCACCTGCTCCCCAATCAGACCTGAGACCTTGTAACACTAATGAGTCACATGACACCCGGGGAAGGAAAATGGCTAATTGGGGACAATTTGGACATTTTCACTTAGGGGTGTACTCACTTTTGTTGCCAGCAGTTTAGACATTAATGGCTGTGTATTGAATTAGGGGAAAGCAAATTTACACTGATATACAAGCTCTACACTCACTACTTTACATTGTAGCAAAGTATCATTTCTTCAGTGTTGACACGTGAAAGGATATAATAAGATATTTACAAAAATGTGAGGGGTGTACTCACTTTTGTGAGATACTGTATATACATTGTGAGGGGTTAGCTCAATGGGAATCTCCTTCCCTGGAAAAAGGTAGTCCAAACGGCAGGTTTTCTTAAGATCAGGTTTATTTACAAGGTTGCAAATAAAGAAAACGGAAAATAAGTCCTTGCCATCCAGGCACTAACTAAACACCCCCTGGCTTTCCTAACTCAGAGGTGAAGGGCTTTTCTCAGTCTCCAACAAAACAAAGATAAACCTGTTTGTTTCAGTCACAAAGTTCAGTTCATCAGCTCTCTCAGGCTTTGGCTTCCTGAGTCCAGGTCAAAAGCAAATTTCTGATCCGGACCTGCTTCCTTTATACCACCCATATGAGTGGACCACAAAATCTGGTCCAGAAGCAAACCCGGCCAAGGCGGCTGGTAAAACCCGGACCAGATTCCACCTTAGTTTCCTCTAAGTGAACGCATGCGAGGTGAAACATAACGTCCATCGATTACCTCGCCTTTCATAATGCCACAATATATAAAGGGTATATTCACTTCTGCCTGTTCCGCTTAATATATTAGTTTACCAATGGTGTTTCTATTCCATATTTAATGGCACATTAACAAATAGACTAAAAGCACAGAAATCTGGATTTCAATTAGGTTGTGAAGTATTACTATTTCTCAATTACATAACACAGAAGAAAATGTCTTTCCATGTCTGTTGAACTATAATTCAAATATTGTACATATAATATATCTGCAATAACCCTACAGGAGAGGTAAACTAATGTTTTTAGAAAGTGACGGCTAGTACGGGGAACTTCTCTTTGTACTGCTGTCACAGGGATGGGGGGTTAGGGGAATCAGGCAGTGGCTGCAGCATTGGGGACATGTTACATGTTCCACCCTAGGTCCAAAAAGCAAAAGAAAGCCTACAGAAACTAAACAATGGACAAACCAGAATCAGTGGGGGATAAGCTAAAATAGTATCACCTTTTGGTTTGGGGTTGAAGATTGGCAGCTTAGCCCATGGCCATGTAAAAGACATCAGGTATCATCAGAGAGGGTGTGAAATTCATCACCCTCAAGATAGCTCCTGCAGGTACCGAGGCACAGCAAACAAATTTGAGTCTCTAGTCTCCCAACCAAGTCCACAAGTTACTTGACACCTGCCCCAACAATTCTCAAAACTTGACTGCAGAAGTAAAGACTGTCCACTCAAGACTGGTTTTAAAACAAAAAGAGAATTGTTATTAAAGAATGAAAATAACACATTATTTACACAGGGACTTCAATCAATTGCTACTGACCATCCTCACTTTAAAACTAGGCCAACTTGCTTGGTCATTGAGTAGCTCATGCCCACCTCTGGCAGACTTTTCTTTTCTAACCCCCACCTACCTAGTGTGCTCTACTTCCAAACAAAGTGTGTCCAGCAACATTCAAGCAGGTAATCGCTGGCTGTGCAAACAACTGTCAGTGAAGTGTACCGGGCTTGGCAGCAGCAGCTAGCTGCTTACACCTGTCAAACACAGCAGCAGGAATCAGATTTTTGCTGTTGCTGTTTGCACTGTGACAAAACACCCGTGCAAATGTAAGCATAATTTCTATTTGTATGTGTTTTTTTCTTCTTCCATTGGTTAAACTAGATGGACTTGTGTCTTTTTTCAACCAGACTAACCATGTAACTATTTACCACTTGTTGACTGACATACATATAAAAACACCAAATTGGTTATACAGGACTATAGCTGCAGCCATAATCCTGGTACCTTTTTTTCAGATGGTGATTGGCTGTCTTGTAAAAGTGATCCGGGCGGGTTTACAGCACTGCAAAGTACTCCCCTCACCATTGCCAGTGGTGGTTCTGTGGCATTCCTCTGCCTGGGACTGTGGAAGACGGTTGGGAAACAAAGGTTCCCCCATCTCCTCTGTGATGAATGAACCTGGAAGTGATGATGATTTTGTCACTTGTGGTTTCAGAGCTGTCATTCTCCGGCTGTCACAGGTTATGCTCAGATCAGTGGCGGAACTACCAGGGTCACAAAGGTCGCAGTTGTGACTGAGCCCTGGCGTTCCACTACTGTGGGTGGGGGATGGCAAGAGCCCATACTGGCTTGCTGGCTGCAGTTGTAAGCAGAGAGTGTCTATTACACTCTCTCTTACACTGCCCAGACTCAGCACTTGCAGCCTGCTCCCCCACCCTTGCACAGACCGGATCTTCTCCTCCTCCCACCCCTCTCCTCCTGTGTGTGTTCCTGCAGCCCCACCCACACTCCAATCCCCATCAGTACTGTGTCTCAGAAGGGGGATGAGTAGACGGGAAAGCCCAGCAGCTGGCAACTACATTGTGGAGGAAATATGCAGACTGCCTGAGCCTCTCTGTGCCCTCTGCTGCCCCTGAGTACTCTAATGTTACTGGGTGCTCTGTGGACTCTGATGCAAGGGGGAATTTTGATAAGCAGAGACCCCTTACATCAGAGTTCCCCTTTACTTTACAACAGATTCCACAGCATTCCCCCTTACATCAGAGCCCTCCCTTAGATCTGGGTTCCCAGAGCACCCCTTACATCATAGTTCTCCTTTACATGAAATTCCACTAAGCTCCCCCTTACAGTGAAATTCTGAAAGACTCTGATGTAAGGGGGGCTCTGGGAACCATGATTAAAGAGGAATGCTGTGAACCATGATGTAAGTAGGGGCTCTGGTTATCAGAGACCCCTTTATATCAGAGTTACCCTTTACAACAGAGTCTGCAGTGTTCCCCCTTACATCAGAGTTCCCTCCTTACATCAGAGTTCTCAGTGTTCCCCCACACATCAGAGTTCCCTCCGTACATCAAAGTTCTCAGTGTTCCTCCTTACACCAGAGTCCCCAGAGTTCTCCCTTATATCAGAGTCTGCAGAGTCCCCCTTTACAGTGTAAGGGAACTCTGTGAGTTCCAATGTAAAGAGGAACTCTGCGAGTTCCGATGTAAAGGGGAACGCTGCAAGTTCAGATGTAAAGGGGAACTCTGTGAGTTCAGATATAAAGGGGAACTCTGCGAGTTTCCCGATGTGAGGGGAACTCTGCAGGTTCACATTTAAAGGAGAACTTTAGTGAGCAATAAAACAGGAACTAATAGGGCAATAGGACACCACATGCCTGTAGACCATTCAAAAATACCAAAGAGAAAAGGGGAACAGTGCTAAATATCTGAGGAATAACACAGTAATGGATTATTAAAATGTATTTTTTTATTGGTTTACAAGATAAAAGAGGCATTTCGGTAAAGCCCTAAAACAGTTAAAAACAACAGTAGGTGCATCTAATGCCAGACATAAATATGCCAATTTGTTAATGAGGATACATCCTGGCTTCGGGACTCAGCAGTCCCAGCCAGTTAGGGATTTGTATAGAGGAACCCAATAAATATACTTTTTACATCTTGATCCCTGTCATACCCCAAGGCTATGCAGGACTGATTACTGTCCTAGGCGGAGTTCCACCCTCTTTATGTATGTGGGTATGTGGCCTGTGTTTGGCGCCATCTGTCTGAACCGGTTCAATTCCCCCCTTTTTTTCTTTGGTGGTTATGGGAGCTCCCGTATACTTGGACACACAAAATTCTGCTGACGAAGCTGCAACAGAGAAATGTGTACAGATACCTTGACCCACTCATCTTAACATGGATTTGTAATCTATCAGTTATGGAATGTATTATTCTTGACATTGTGATATCAAGTGGGTTAAAGGCAGATTTGTGCCTGGCATAAGATACACCTACTGTTGTTTTTAACTTTTTTTTAGAGCTTTATTGAAATGCCTCTTTTATCTTGCAACCCAATAAAAGATATGTTTTAATAATCCATTACTGCTGGTGTAATCTTACCAGTGGAGTAGAGTCTGTCAACATCCCGGTCAGTCAAGACATTGAGTCCGCAGTCGCATCATGACCGCGATACTGAATTTTGCAGCTGTATGCTCCCAAGAATAGGGCATAGTGTTGGAGGCTGGCCCCAGTCCTCTGAGAGATGCCTTTGTCAGGGCTAAAGATCTGAAGAAGTGGTTTATGGTCTGTCAGTATGGTAAATTCCCTACCATACAGGTAAAGATGAAACTTCTTAATTGCCCATATCAGCGCAAGAGTTTCTTTGTCAATGTGTGAGCAATTGCTTTCTGCTTTTGTCAAGGACCTGGAGGGAAATTCTACTGGTTTTGCTGACCCATCTGGTAAGATGTGAGATAGTACAGCCCCAAGACCATAGGGTGAGGCATCACAAGCCAAGGTGATAGGCTTCTGGGGGTCATAGTGCACAAGCATGCTTGACGCCAACAGCTTTAGCTTAGAAACTTTGAAAGCACGTTGGCATGCAGCTGACCAGTCACATCTGGAGTGTTTCTCCAGAAGCTTGTTCAATGGAAACAAGGTGTGTGCCATATCTGGCAGGAATTTGTGGTAATAGTTCAGCAAGCCAAGGTATGATCGCAGCATCATACACATCCACAAGGTGACCACAAAACTCCAATTTAGGCATCATGAATTTGCATTTCGCTAAGTGCACTTTTAGACCCTGCTCTTGGAGTCTCACCAACACAAGCGCCACATTCCGCTTGTGTTCCTGGTTTATCCGTCCCGTGATGAGCATATCATCTAGCAGGCACTGCATGAAATGAAGGTCCGCCAAAATCGAGTCCATTTTTCGTTGCCAAATGGCTGGGGCGGAGGCTAACCAAACACCGTCCGATTGTATTCATACAGTCCCTTGTGGGTTTTGATTGTTAGGATCTTGCGGGAGGAAGGATGGACCTCAAACTGTAAATATGCTTGTTTGAGATCAAGCTTGGTGAACTTTTGACCTCCTGCAAGAGAGGCAAAAATGTCATATACTCTGGGTAGGAGATACTGCTCTATCTCAAGTTGGGAGCTCAGTGCCATGCGGAAATCGCCACAAATACAGAAGTCCCCATTCGCTTTCTTTACTGGTACAACTGGTGATGCCCACTCGCTGTGCTCTACCTTCGAGATGACACCTTGTTCCTCCAGCCGACTTAGTTCAGCTTCCACTCCTGCTCGGAGTGCAAAAGGTACTGTCCGAGCTTTGAAGAACTTAGGCTGAACTTTGGGTTTCAGCTTGAGTCTCACACAGTTATGCTTTATTTTCCCTAACTGGTTATCAAAGATCTTTGGGAACCGCTGCTTCAGGGACACCACCCTTCCCTCATCATCTCCTGATGGAATTGTAACAATGTTACAGGGGTTTATGGCGAGGTCTGGCATATCAAAGTGAGCAATCCAGTCTCTCCCAAAGAGAGGGGGCCCCTCATGTTCTAGGATATATAACAGCAGTCTCTTTGTCTGACCTTTGTAGCATACCTGTACTTCAGCGTAACCCAGTGGGTGGAATATCTGTTTTGAGTATGTCTGCAGTTTGATTGGTGTTGGGCAGACAGTTGTTCGGGTGTGAAGTTGTCCCCATTGTTTCTGGGTAGTGTTGAGCGAACCCGGACTGTAACGTTCGGGTCCGTACCGAACTTTCGGGTGTCCGTGGCACGGACCCGGACCCGGACATTTCAAAAATCGTTCGGGTTCGGTCCGGGGTTCTGCTATTTTACTCCACGTGTTGAGAAGCTGCAGGGCAGCCAATCAACAAGTGTTTCACTGGTTTGCCCTTAGAAGCCATCACAGCCATGCCTACTAATGGCATGGCTGTGATTGGCCGGTGCATCATGTGACCCAGCCTCTTTATAAGCTGGAGTCACAGTGCTGCAGTCACATGCTCCTTGGGTTAGTGTAGGGAAAGGTAGCTGACTGCGTGAGGGACAGATTTGAGACATTTTAAGACCTGATCCTGCATCCTGAGATAGATTACTTTACTACTGCTGGATGTGATTGGGTTCCTCGTACACTGACGTC
>BLSH010517255.1:211902-250814 GCA_018402905.1 Glandirana rugosa | reverse complement strand
ACACGTGCACGGCAGGGCGGAGGGAGCCATTCACTAGAAAAGGAGGATGGAGGTAGGTATGGAGGGAGATGGGGGGGAGGGGATAGAAGAAGAAAAGCGGAGAGAGTGTAGGAGGAAGATCACTTACCGAGGGAGGCGGAACGGCACGTACACACCGACAGTCCGGGAGGCCAAGGCGCAGGTGGCAGTATGACAGAAGGGAGTTAGCACAGTAAACCAATCACTCAACATGGTAGCAGGAGGGAATCATCAAAATTAGGGGGGAGAAAGTGTGTGATCCATGGTTTCCAGATTCTCTCAAACTTCCTCACCCTGTTGTTCTCGATAGCTTCCATTTTAGCGTGAACTAGGGCTCTGCCAACCCTGCCTTTAAACTCAGACACCAGTAAGGAGGGCGATTTCCAGGCTTTTGCGATCGTTTGTTTAGCAGCCGTAGTTAACTGCTGGAGTAATTTAAATTGAGTGTGTGAAAGACCTTCTGGTTTAAGATTTAACAAGGCAGTGGTCGGTAACGCTTCTATGGTGATACCAAGGGCCTTCGAGGCAAGCCCCAGTACTTGTTTCCAGAATATTTGCACCGTCGGGCAAGTCCACCAGATGTGGAGATGGGTACCCTGGTCTGTGCAACCTCTAAAGCAGAGGCTCGTATATGTAGGAACGAATTTGGCTATTCTGGCAGGTACTAAGTACCATCTCATTAAAACTTTATAATTGGTTTCCTTCACTAACACGTTTACAGACGATGAATGCGTGTTTACCCAGATGTTGGTCCAGTCTTCCTGAGTTAAAGGGCTGCCCAAATCGGAATCCCATTTCGTGACGTATTGGTGGGGGGGGGGGTTTTGGGGTGTCTGAAGTAGGGACCGGTAAAGGGTGGAAATGACCCCTTTGGCGTGAGGGCTAGATTTACAGATTCCTTCATAATATGTGAAGTTATCTAAAGGGGGAGTAGCTCGGGCAAGGGGAGAGAAGAAATGTTTGATTTGTAAATATCGAAATAGTTTGTTTGAAGGGAGGTTGTGGGCTTCACTTAAGGCTGGGTAGGCTAGGAAGGTTGAGTGGGACACAAATGAATGAAATCGTAGTAGATTTGCTTGCACCCATACATGGAATCTAGTGGGTGACTCCCAAGCTGGCGGGAAGGCTGGATTTCTTAAGAATGACAAGAGGGGGTTGTGCGCTGATTGTAGCTTGTGCGTGAATCTAAATTTATCCCAGATAGCGAGAGAATGACGAGTGATAGGATTAGAGACAAAATGTCGGTGTTCTGAATTAAGCCAAAGCAGGTTGGCAGTGGACAGGGGGTCCAGGTCGACAGATTCTATAGCCACCCATAATGGGGCTTCTTTGGTTGCATGGTACTTGACTAGTTGGGAAAGTTGCGCTGCATAATAGTATGTCTGAAATTTAGGTACCCCTAGTCCCCCGTCAGTGTGATGAGAGAACATTGTTCTTTTGGTTATTCAAGGTCTCTTCTTTTGCCAGATGTACGACATTACTCTGCTCTGGAGGAGACGAAAAAAGTAGGCAGGGACTTGTGACGGTAGGGTCCAAAATAAGTAGAGGAGTTTCGGGAGAATCACCATTTTAGTTACTGCGATTCTACCCACCCAAGATATTGGGAGGGGGGACCATCTCTGCATTAACTTTGTGATGGTTTTAAGCATCGGGAGGTAGTTGGCTGCGAATAGATCTGCGTGGGAGGGTGTAAGTTTAATGCCCAGGTAGTTCAGGCTGTGAGAGGCCCAAGAGAATGGTAATGACTTTTTTAGTAGCTGTTCGTCTTGCTGGGATAGTGAAATGTTTAGGGCTTGTGATTTATGTGGATTGGTATGCAAATCGGAAATAGTAGAGAAGGCCTCTTGGGAGGATAATAGATTGGGTGCAGAGGTGAGTGGTGAGGTCAAGAACACAAGAATGTCATCTGCAAATAAGCAGATCTTGTGTTGGTGACCTCCTAGTTCAATCCCTTTGATGTCAGGGTGTGCACGTATTAGCTGAGCCAGGGGTTCTATCGATAGAGCAAATAAGAGCGGGGAAAGGGGGCAGCCTTGCCTGGTCCCATTCTGAATTCTAAACTGAGCCGAGCGAAACCCTGCATATTTCACATATGCCCGGGGGTCCTGGTAGAGGGCATTAATCCATGACAAGAAATGCGTTCCGAAACCCCATCGGCTGAGAATAAAATTCATATACAACCAGGAGACTGTGTCAAAAGCTTTCCTTATATCTAAGGATAGGAAAACGGTGGGAATGCCACGTGTTTTGGCCGTGTGGGAGAGCAGTAGGGCTCGGCGGATGTTATCGGATGTTTGTCTAGCGGGAATGAAGCCTGTTTGATCCTTGTGTACCAGCTCTCCTATTATGGGGTTGAGTCGCAAGGTCAGAATCTTGGCTAGCAGCTTTATATCGTTATTAAGGAGGGAGATAGGTCGATAGCTGGTCCAAGAGGTGTGGTCTGCGTTGGGCTTTGGAATCATGCTAATGGAGGCTGTGAGGGATTCAGGACGGAAGGTGTTCTGTTGTAGAAGGGAGTTGAAGGCCGCGGCCATTTGTGGGGCTAAGAGATGCGCAAAAGTTTTGTAGTATGTGGACGAGAGGCCATCTGGGCCCGGTCGCTTGTTGGGTTTAAGGGATTTAATAGCCTGAAGGATTTCCGAGATCGTTATGGGGCCTTCCAAGTGTTCTTTTTGTGTCGAGGAGAATGTTGGGAGGGATATCCCGGAGAATAACTGATTCGCCTTGTCTGCGTTAAATTTATGTGGGGAGTTATATAGGGATTCCAACTTAGTGCGAAAAATGTCGAGCACTTTGGTTGGGTTACTGGTGAACGCTTCACGGGTTGTGCGTAACCGTATCGAGGAGGGGCCTGAGTTGATGGATCTAAGTATGCGTGCCAGGGGGGTGTCAGGTTTATTGGATTTGATATATGTGTAATGTTGACGCCTACGTATGGTTTTGTCAGCTGAATCTGTGAGAAAAAGGTCCAGCTCTAGGCGGGCTTTGTTCAGGTTGGTTTTAGCGGAAGGTGATGGGCAGCTTTGGAAGGCCTCATAGCATTGAACAAAGTCGGCTTCCAACTCGGCGAACCGGACTCTCCGGTCCCTTTTGACTCTAGACATCTGCTGTATAAGTTTGCCTCGAATATAAGGCTTATGCGCCTCCCATAGGGTGAGCACGGAGATGTCGGGCGTGGAGTTGGTGGCAAAATATTCCTTGAGGGCTATTTCTACATCCTGTTGGTATGAAGGGTGGGCTAGGATTGAATCATTCACATACCAAGTGGTGTCCTGTGCCCTGGGAACTAAGGATGAGATAGTGGTGCAAGTAGCAGAGTGATCCGTCCACGGGAAGGGCATGATATTGGAGGATAAAACAGCTGGGAGCATACTAGCAGAGATGAAGATGTGGTCTATGCGCGAGAAAGTGGCGTGAGGGTGGGAGTAAAATGTGTATTGTTTGCTAGAGGGATTGAGTTCTCTCCAGGTGGAAGTTAGTCAGTGTCTGCTGAAAGGTGAGTTTCGCGGGATTGCGTTGGGGGGATGAGGGAGATTTGTCCATTATGGGAGATATAACTTGATTCGAGTCGCCACAGATAAGGACTGTGCCAAATTGATGACGTTTGACTCTGTCAAATAGGTGGTTAAAGAAGGGGGTAGGATTCCGATTTGGGGCATAATATGAGACCAACGTGACTGGTACATCTGTTAGGTGTCCAGTGAGAATCAGGTATCTACCGTCTGGATCTCCTATTTGGTGTCCGAGGCTAAAGGGGACAGATTTATGAAAGGCTATTAGGGTCCCACGTTGCTTCGTGGGGGCTGAGGCTAAGAAGAACTGCGGATAAGAGGCGTGAAGAAATTTGGGAGAATGTTTTGGTGTGAAATGAGTTTCTTGCAGGCAAAGGATATGTATTTTCTTTGCCGCCAAGGATCTCAGGGCTTTGGTGCGTTTTTGGGGTGTATTGAAACCCTGAACATTTAGGGTGCATATATTTAAGGGGGCCATGGAGTGACTGGGTATATATGCTTGACATACCTGCTGCTCCCAGAAGATCCGCGCGCCCCGCGCCTCCGCCTCCCATCGGCAAGTGAGGAGAAAAAAGAAGGTCCTGAAGAAGGAGAAGAAAAAGAAGAAGAAGAAGAAAAAAAGGCATGAGTGAAAATGGCACATATGTAAATAAAAACTGCATAAGAAACAATAAACTGGTGCAAGGGGGGGCTGTCAGGGGGAGTGAAGAACACCTCCCCTGAGGTCCCAGGTCTGTCTTGGATGACCTGCATGATCTTGCGGGGGATCTAAGGCAGAAAAAAGGGGGGAGCAGGAATTCCACTCTGGTGGACACAAAAAACCCCTTCGAAAGGGGGACATTAGAGTATAAAAAAGTACCATGGTACAGCAGAGTCTCAAAAAAAAAAAAAAAAGGGGGGGGAGACAGCAGTCGTCTCGATTTCAATGGCATTCAGGCGTGGCAGGATCCAGGAAATTGATTGGAGATATGAAGAATAGAAAAAAAAAATTTTAAAGGGGAAAAAAAAATCAAAAAAGGTAAAGTGTTCCGTGTTGCAGCTTAGAAGCTGACAAGTGATAATGCCAGGGAGACCATTGGGGCCTGATCAGTCCATAGAGTCTTCATCAACGGTCGCAGGCTTGTCAGATCTGATGCGTTTGTGGAGGCTCCTCTGTGAGGAATTTGAGTGGTGAGAGGAGTGGGTGATCTTTTGTGGGGATCGTGAGGCCGAGCGTCTGCGAGAGGTGCTTACAGGCTGGAGGGTGTCTAATAAGGTCAATTCTTGGAGGGTTGATTGTGGTTCAGAGGCAGAGTGGCAGGTGTATTTGATGTCTTTAAAGGTGAATCTCACGGAAAAGGGAAAACCCCAGAAGTAACTGATTTTCTGTTGTTGGAGAATGAGCAGTAAGGGTTTCAAAGATTTGCGTTTGGCAATAGTGACTGGGGATAGGTCTGGGAATAGCTGATAGGTGAAGCCTTGGAAGGAGAGAGACTCTTTAGCTCTTGCTGCAGCAAACAATTGCTCTTTAGTGCGGTAGTAGTGCAATTTAGCTATGATGTCTCTTGGGGGTCCGTTCTCTTTACGTGGGGCTAGTGCCCTATGTATACGATCAAACTCCAGTCTCTCTATAGGGATGGCAGGTTGGAGTTCCTGAAAGAGGGCTGTGATAGTGGAGTGCAGGTCTAGGATTCTTTCTGGGACTCCTCTTATCCTAATGTTTGACCTCCTGTCCCTGTTCTCCATGTCTTCTATTTTTGCCTGCAGTGCAATGTTCTCCTCTTTCAGATTTTCCAGTTCAGCCATATTATTATGGACATTGCATTCCATATCATCCACCCTTACCTCCAATTCAGCTGTTCTGTGGCCCAGGTCACGAATCTCTTTAGTGAGCTTCTTAGTGATAGTGTCTGAGGTCTGCTGGAGGGCCTTATGGAGCATGGCTTCAAATCTGTTAAATATATCCGATTGTCTCACCGTGTGTGTGCTACCACAGTCAGAGGCTGATTCGGATCTGCTGCTGCGACGCGTCTGTGAGGGCAGCTGTGCTTGTGTTTGCTGCTTGAAGGCCTTTGGCGTGCTCGGCTGGGAGAGGAGGGCTGTTGCCATTTTGGGATTAGGCCGCTGCAAGGCCTCGCGGATGTTCCGCGAACGGAACTTCTGTTTTGTGACCCCTAGGACCATTCCAGGGGGTCCGCGGGTGTTCCTAAGTCGGTCTAGGCAGCGGGTGAAGCGATGGGAGCTCTGTGTCTGCGGTGTCCCCCGGGTGTGTCACGGAGTGGAGCGGAGCTTCACACAGGCATGTCCGCTCGGTGCCACTGCGCGCATGCGCCCCCCCCCACTTTAATATTTTTAGCACTTTAATATTGATGTATTGATATATTTTTGATTTTGATTGCTGTTTATGGCATATGATTGATATTATTAGTTCAGCACAAATTATAGTATTCCATTTATTTATTTTTTACTTTTATTTTTCACTACATCAGCATTAATTAATGTTCTAGTAGTAATACGTGCGAGTGCTATAAATATATTTCTGTACATGCACCTAGTGGTGTCCACTTAGAATATAGCAGCTGCATATAGAGAATATTAGGTCTAATATCCATTAGTGCAAAAATTATTGTTTTTTAATAAGGACTTGCACCTATTTACACAGAAAATTTTGTTACAAAGCCAGATTTCTAAAAAGAGAACAGAACAGGAACAGTTATATACCTTCGGTGAATGCCAGGCTCTTCGTAATCTGATGTCAGGAGACCACGTCTGCCTCTGAAATTCGGGCCAGTAGACCTATGCACGGGTGCACGTAGCATTTGTGCGCGTCTGCATGCGCCTGTGCGCACTGGTGCTCGCCGGTGCGTGCACGCGTATGCTCCGGCACAGTCCCCAGACTGCCATTTAAGCTGACAGCACCTTGCAATCAGTGCTGTCCATTCTACAGCATTACCGTGTTCCTGTGTGATCCGTTCTGAGCTTACTGTTACCTGAGACCTGGCCTGAACCCGCATCTGCTTGAACTCTGCCTGCACCGACCCCCCGGCTTGCCTACGACCACTCTTCTGTCTGATCCCTGTGTACCTTAACCTGCCTGCCTGTTAACGACCCTGCCTGCACCCGACCACCCGATTGCCTGCTCTTCCTGTACTGCTTTGCCCCCATGTTATTGACCCGGCCTGCATCACTACTCTTTTGTCTAGCACGGACTTCTGGGTGACATCTTACCATCACCTGTGTCAAATCCAGCCCTCGTGCTCCCTTGTGCTCCAGCGCTCCCTGTCTGCTCTACCAGGGGTTCTGGAACCAGGGCCGTAAGAGAGGTTGCCTACTGCATAAGTCAGAGTCTACCACCAGGTACATGACACCTGACTTCACTTTTGGAAGAAAGTGAACCTCGGGATCTCATTGACCAGATCAATATTGAAAATTTGCTTCAGCAGACAGGAGAGCCCGACAGTGAGACGGCTGCACCTGCTGAAAAATCTATATCTAAACTTAGAAAACCATCAAAACTCGATGTGGCACACAGCTCTAATCAAGTAGTTGCCACTTTTTTGAGACTGGGTTGCCAGGATATCAAAGCATTACATACTAAGCCTAACAAGCACAACAACATGACATCCGAGGAAAAAGCAACTGTACAAAATATGGCCAACGACCACTCCATAACCATCAAGCCCTCCGATAAGGGGGGTAACATTGTCCTCATGGACAATGTTGACTATGTCCTCATGTGGAGGAGGATATTAAACAACAAGGAATGGTACCGACTCATTGATTCCTCAGTGGTGGACAGATATAACCAGGAGTTCTATGCAATGATTGATAGTGCATACCATGACAAGATCATTTCTAAAACCACTGGGGAGTTTATTAGAATTAGATTCCCTAGAACAGCCACGTTTTATGCTTTGCCGAAAATACATTAACACACGACTATGCCACCGGGTTGGCCGATTCGTCTCCGGACAAGGAGCCATCACCGAAAACATCAGTAAAGTCATAGATGAACACCTCTGACCATTTGTACAAGGCATGCCATCGTACATCCAAGACACTGTCCACCTGTTGAGGATCCTCGAAGGCATCCATGTCCCCGGTGAAATTCTTTTGGTCACCGTGGATGTGGAGGCATTATACAGCTCAATCCCTCACCATCTTGGGTTGGCCTGCATTTGCCATATACTATTACAGATGAATGAGACAGAGTTGCCATTCAATGATTTTATTATATCCTCACTGGACTTCATCTTGAAAAACAACATCTTTTCTTTTGATGGCTCCCACTACCTCCAGGTGCATGGTTTGGCGATGGGGACTTTGTGTGCCCCATCATATGCCAATCTGTACCTGGGGGAGTGGGAGCAGTCCATTTTTTCTGAGGAGACCACATCTATGTACACGGACCACATCATCTCCTGGTAACAGTACATAGATGACACCCTGATCCTTTGGGATTGGTCTGAGGAACATCTCCACTAGTTCCTCGGGTCATTGAATTGCAACTCCTTTAACCTCACTTTTATGATGACGTACAGCTGCTCAGAAATTACCTTCCTTGATGTTAGGATATTAAAGGACAATTTGGGCACCCTTGCGTGTGTGCTGTTCTGCAAGCCCACGGCTGGAAACAGCATTCTACATGCAACGAGTGCCCATCCTAAACCACTCATAGAATCTATACCCTATAGTTAATATTTAAAGACTAAGCGGAACTGTACGAGTGAGGAGAGCTATAAGCGTGAGGCCGATGTACTCAGAATTCTACTACTACAAAGTGGGTACAGCCACAAATCCCTTATGAGGGCTTATAAATGAGTGGCATTGAGCTCTAGACAGGACCTTCTTTTCAGATCCAAGAATAACAACGATGGTGAAGTAGTCAGCAGAATCATTACTAGGTTTAGAGACCAACATGCTCAGTTTAAATCTATTGTAAAAAAATATTGGCATTTGCTGACCACTGACCCAACAGTCGGTCCATTCACCCCACCGAATCCCATGGTAACATACTGAAGGGCTACTTCCGTTGGTGACAGACTAGTGCACAGTGAACATTCCAGTCATGTCCACGGGGACCCCTGTAACATCTGGGGTACTTTTCCCTGTGGCGGATGCTCTTACTGTCAATTCATCGACACTAGACATGAAATCACTTTACCTAATCGTCTGCGTTTTATTTCCAAACACTATGTTAACTGTCAGACCATGGGAGTCATATATTTATTTTCATGCAATTGCTTTTGCGTCGGCAAGATGATACAAAAATTCAACCAATGGATGTACAGACACATCGCAAGTATGAAGAAAAAAGACCCTGAACTACCCCTTGATCGACATGTTAAATGAATACACCATGGGGTTTTCCCAAAAATCGAATTTTTGGCCTTAGACCGAATCCACCCCAGCCAACATGGTGGGGACTTTGATAAGACCCTGCTACAGTGGGAGCTGCGGTGGATTTCAGACCTTAATGCCACCCAGCCACCTGGCCTCAACGAGGCCCTAAATCTCAAACCATTCCTTCCGGGGTTTACATCCGGCACTTTTGATAGGGATCTTGTATAGCTGCTCCTATGGCAGTTTTTGCCATAGGTATCCTCACTGTTCATTTTGAACCCATGGTGGGGACTTCTATCATAGCCATGACTTAGTCCTTGAGGAAATAGATATGCTACCTTATTACTATTTCCTACATGCTTCTCATTTTTGCTGGCTCCAGGTTCTAAAAAATGTGGGTGCAGAACAATAACATTTCCGTTTGTCTTATATACCTGGCATTTCTTCTTCTCTTTTCAGATCTTGGACTCCCCTTTTTCCTCCCCACTCCCCCTGGGTAATGTCGATCATGCTTGAGGTAATATCGTCATCTGTGTAAATGTGTAGCATCTTTGCATCAATGCATTGTGAGTATATTGTAAAGTGTAGTCCAATGAGTTTCCCTTTTCTCGCAAATTGTCATTACTAATCATGAGTCTTTTGTTCTTTGCATATCGGGATGCACTTCAAACTTGATATGCAAATTGGGAACATGATGGGATATAGACACCCCCATGGCATCACAGTGGCACCTTACCCAATATTTAGCAATCTGTACAATATTTCCTGATTGATTTGGAGCAAATTTTCTTTTGGGCAGTTCCTTCCCCACTCCGTCTCCCTCTGACCTATTGGGACTTTGTTCCCGTTCATCTGGGGGGGACTGGGTGGGTCTAGCACTATTCCTTGGCGCACATAAGCCCCGCCCTGTCTGGTCACAAGCAGGGCGGGGCTTTCTGTCACCTGTGGAGATGCTGTGCGTGCGTCCCCAAGCCCGTCCTTCGGCCACGGATGTCTATGCACATGCGCCAGTGGCGGCCCGGCGTCTGACGCCATTGCGCAAAATGATGTTCCCATCTTGGGGCACATGCACGGTGGCGCCAGACGCCGAGTCGACAGAGGACCTGTAATGGATCGGACATGGGACTCCTTTCCCCTCCAGTGGATCCGAGTGCTGGCGCATCCCACAACATCCCAACTCCCATCCAAGTTCAATTCCCCTAATAAAACAAAACAAAGTACTGGCCTGTTCTGTGACTCTGAAAGCGTTATGGATGTGATTGAGGGCAGTGTGAGCAAGTGAAACACAGCAACCAGCCATCCCTAAGGTGGACCTTGGCTACATATTTTTAAGCAGAGGCCGTGTAAAATAAAATGGTGGGTTTTGCAATATTTTTTTTCCAGACATGCTATTTTTTATACCACACATGCAATTTTTTTTTTTTACACTTTATTGAATTTTAGTGAACACAAACACAATACCCATTTTTTTGGTAAAATATAAAAGATGATGTTCCGCTGAGTAAATAAATACCAAAAATGCAATGCTTCAAAATCATGCACGCCCGTGGGAAAAAAAGGTGAAATGGCTAGTAAAACTTTTCCAGTTCCTACTCTTCCAATAAGATGCAGAATGTAGCAAACTTGAATGAAACACAGAAGCAATGAGCAGATAATACTTGCATTTCGGTGGCACAGCCTAATTTTTTAGCTTTAACTAGAGAATAGTTTAAAAGTCAGAACATTTTTTTTTTGTTTTGGATAGATTAGGGGTTAGAAAGCCTGTCAGCATGTTTTTTTTTTTTTTTTTTGCTAAAGTAAACAGGAGAGCTGGTGGTGCTTGGTTCCAAATGATAATTAGTTCCCACAGGTTTGCGTAGTATTGAATATTTTAGTCAGCTCGCGTATTGCTAATTATACTACAACATTTTTTCGCCCCACCACTTATTACCCATTTCCAACTCCCACTCTCATCAATATTTGAAGCACTGATGAAGGGTGTGCTTGCTGATACCCAAAATGCATAGGTAGTGATTTGGAATATATTTGTTTTAATAGAATAAAACTTATATTTGGACTTTTGGTGTGGTGCTCCCTTCTTATTTCTTAGGTTTTTATGTTTGTGTTTTGGTTTTTGTATGTGTGTGAAACTGATTTGATGTATCTAAATATTCATATGATTGGAAACACTGAATTGCATAGGCATCCAAATGAACGTTGTTCTAAGAAACCCATTGGGGTTGACTTACTAAAACTGTAGAGTGCAAAATCTGGTGCAGCTCTGCAAAGAAATCAATCAAGCTTCTGGGGTTTTTTTTCACAAAGCTTAATTAAACAAGTTGAAGTTAGAAGCTGATTGGCTACCATGCACCACTGCACTAGATTTTGCAGTCTCCAATTTTAGTAAATCAATCCTATTGGATGAAAACCATTGTATGAAAAAGAATGTACACTGGATGGCATTACGCTTATAATGGGTCTTCAAAGTATAATTTTAGCCACTTGCTGACCTGCCACATTGAATATACTGCGGCGGGGCGGCACATACCGGTACAATCACGTACATGTACATGATTGTGCCTGCTCTGGTGTTAGGAGCGAGCAGCGCGTCCCTCCTGTGACCACTGTGTCCACCAAACACAGCGGATTACAGTTACTGGTATAGGCAGTCCCTGGGTTGCAATCAAGATAAGTTCTGTAGGTTTGTTCTTAAGTTGAATTTGTATGTAAGTTGGAACATGTAAATTTTTCAGTGTAACTCCAGCCAAAAAAATAATTTTTACGTTTTTTGTGATATCATAGGGAAGGGGTAACAACCTGTCATGAATTGCTTTCTATTGCTTATTGTTGTGATCTGTGATTGGCCCACAGCAATCACATGGTACATGGCTACCTGTACTATGTTATTAGCTGTAGTCAATCACATATCACAACCAAAAGCAAGCTGTTCATGAATGGTTAACCCATTCATGACAGCAAAATTTATATGGGGGGGGATATGCCTACAGTAAATTATTTCCTCCAAATTTCTAATTACTATATCCTGATTTTCTGTTCTACCCAACTCTATCCAAAACTCCAAAATTCTCCAAAGTTTGGACTTTAGATATGTAGTTTTTTATTAGTGTAACTGTTACCATACTATACCATACCATACCATAAAAATAAATTAGATTGGTTACCAAAGAAATCTAGTTACTGAGATGTTTATTTTTTTACCACTTCAGCTCCGGAAGATTTTACCCCCTTCATGACCAGGCCATTTATTGCTATTCAGAACTGCGCTACTTTAACTGGCAATTGCACGGTCATGCAACGCTGTACCCAAATAAAATGTATGTGTTTTTTTCACACAAATAGCTCTCTTTTTTCTCTGCGATATAAGCGAAAAAAGACCGAACATTTTGAAAAAAAAAACAATATTTTTTACTTTCTGCCATAAAGCATATGCAATAAAATAAAAATAAAATTAGATTTCTTTATGCATTTTGGCCAAAATGTATTTTGCTACATGCTTTTGATTTTAAAAAAATCCCAATAAGTGTACATTGATTGGTTTGCGTAAAAGTTATAGCGCCTACAAATTATGGTATATATACTATAATTTTTATTTTTTTCATTTTATACTACTAATGGCGGTGATCAATTACTTATAATGGGACTGTAATTGAGCAATCTGACACTAACTGACTGTCACTGTACTAATGTAAATGTACCGTGAATCATTGGCTGGGACGCGTGCCCCAAACTCGGAAGTAGGCAGTCAAGAATAGGTACTTTGCTTTGCATACAGCGACCGCTCCTCCACATTACAATGTAGGCGGGAGATCGCTAAGTGGTAATGAAAATAAAACTGTAACTAAATCATTTTTGATAAGATTTATTTATTTAGATCCATTCAAAATGAAATCAAATGAAAAGAGTACTGCAAAATAAACAAAATTCAGTTGTTTATGTTGTGTATTTTCCACACTCTTAAAGGGTATCTAAATCAAAAAACAAAATTGGATCGTATTGCAGCTTCACAGTGCTTAGATGTGGTGGTTGCATTAGTTTAAGTTTTTCACACTTTTTTTTCTTTATTTTAAGCCTGGGAGTTCTGTCGCTAACATAGTACATGACCTAGGGTGACAATTGTGTGGAGCAGCATTGTCATTCTAGGACAAGAGAGGACTATATAACACTGGGGTTGCTTTACTAAAACTGGAGAGTGCAGTGTTGCCAACCGTCAGTATTTTTACTGGCAGCCAGTAAAAAATGGGCACTTTTCTCCTGCCGGTAAATGCAAGTGACAGTAAATGGCAGTTGCCAGTAAGAAAAATGGCTGTGACCCTCAGCTCAGAATTGCGCATTCGCAGTTCCTGTCCGGAGCTGGCCGAGACCATCCAAGAGCCTGCTACAGTGTGTTCGGGTGGAGCTGAAGGGGGCGGGTCTGGCAGAGGTGGTACCTGAGCATGTTGTGTGATGTCATGGTGCAAGGGAGCTGAGCGGAGCGGGCAGAGCCTTGTGTACAGGTCTGCAGGCCCGGACCAAGACAAGCGAGGAGCGGGACTGTTAGTGCTGTTTGGACTGGAGTGGACTGAAGGGACCACATGGCGTGGACATGTTGTGTTGGTGAGGTGTCATCATCATCTGTGCTGCTGCACAATGCTATCAGTGTCACTGTGAGAGTGAATTTCATGTCTGTGTGTCTGCCCATTCTAATTTCTTGCCCTCCTGAGTCCTGTTCCTGAGCTATTTCCTTACTTTATCAGAAATAAAATAAGCAATATGTTTTTTGCCATAATATCTACCTTAAATCACACTGCTAATTGCATATTGTACTTGTTTGCAGCCTAAATGCTGAATTCAAATGCAATTAAAACTGTAATTTTGTAACTTTTGGAAATGCCAGTAAAAACGTAACTGTGCCAGTAAATTTGGGTAGTGTGGTAGTAAATTTCAATTTGGTAGGTTGGCACTGGGAGAGTGCAAAATCTGGTGCAGCTGTGCATGGTAGCCAATCAGCTTCTAACTTCAGTTTGTTCAATTAGGGTTTGACAAGAAAACATGGAAGCTGATTGGCTTCTCTGCAGAGCTGACCCAGATTTTACATGCTCCAGTTTTAGTAAATCAACCCCACTGTGTTAGAACTACATAAGTCCATGGAAATAGCAGGGAACAATGATAACTGATAAGGCCCCTTTCACACGGACGTTTGCGTTCAGGTCCGCCTGTCAGTTTTTGTCAGGCGACAATGAACGAACCATCCATGCACCCCTATGGAGCGACGGATGTCAGCGGAGACATGTACGCTGACATCTGTGGCTCTCCGATCCGCTCCAGACCCGTAAAGTCTGACGGAGGAAAACCCCATTTTTCTATCCATCTGTGGATCGGATGACAACGGACAGACGGATCCGTTGTCACCCGATTTCCCAAAGGGGAGAGCGGGGGCTATGATGGATCCGTCTCTGCACAGAGAGCGGAGACAGATCCGTCATCTGTCGGCTCAGCGGGAATCAGCAGTGCAATTCCCGCTGAGCTAAACAGAGCCCGCTGATGGAATGGCTGTGTGAAACCGGCCTAACACTCCAGAGAGCAGCGGCGGTTAGTCAATAAAGGGCGCCTGGGCGCCGCTTCCCCGCCACTCACAAGAAAAAAAAAGTCAGCCCGACCCCTACAGGATATATAGTATATTGACATTTCTTTTTTTTTTCTCGGCTCCTTGCTGTCTGCTGACAGCAAGTAGTGAGCCGATTGGTCAGTGATTAAAGACAATGTGTGTGCACTGGACAGGCGACCACACATAGTCTGATTGGCTGCCCTGAGTCAGTGACTGACTGGCATTGGAATGTTGTGTGCGGGGGCGGGACTATGGCAGACGTACTGGCTGTGTGATTACTCAAGCAGACACAGCAATCCGCCGGGTTTCAGTCCCGACTCCCACACCGCAGACCATCCACTCCAGGCTCCAGCATGCTGTCCGCAAGCGAAGTTCTGCACACTGACAGCCCACTCTCCGCAAGCCGATCTCTGCACACTCCTGCCTGCCTATTAGATGAGGTAAGTGCGGGACTTGTTAGAACATTGGAGGGGGGTCTGTAAGTGCCCTATCTGTATACCCTATCTGGGACTGTGTATACCCTATCTGGGACTGTGTATACCCTATCTGGGACTCTGTATACCCCTATCTGGTGACTGTATACCTTATCTGGGACTCTGTATACCCTATCTGGTGACTGTATACCCTATCTGGGATTCTGTATACCCTATCTGGGACTCTATATACCCTATCTGGTGACTGTATACACTATCTGGGACTCTGTATACCCTATCTGGTGACTGTATACCCTCTCTGGGACTCTATATACCCCTATCTGGGACTTTATAAACCCCTATCTGGGACTCTGTATACCCCTATCTGGTTACTGTATACCCTATCTGGGACACTGTATACCCTATCTGGGACTCTGTATACCCTATCTGGTGACTGTATACCCTATCTGGGTCTCTGTATACCCTATCTGGGACTCTGTATACCCTATCTGGTGACTGTATACCCTCTCTGGGACTCTGTATACCCTATCTGGGGGCTCTGTATACCTCTATCTGGGACTCTGTATACCTCTATCTGGTGACTGTATACCCTATCTGGGACTCTGTATACCCTATCTGGGGCTCTGCATACCCAGTCTGGGACTCTGTATACCCCTATCTTGGACTCTGTATACCCCTATCTGGGACTCTGTATACCCTATCTGGTGACTGTATACCCTACCTAGGGCTCTGTATACCCTATCTGGGACTCTGTATACCCCTATGTTGGACTCCGTATACCCCTATCTGGGACTCCGTATACCCCTTTCTGGGACTCTGTATACCCTATCTGGGACTCTGTATAACCTATCTGGTGACTTTATACCCTGTCTGGGACTCTGTATACCCTATCTGGTGACTGTATACTCTATCTGGGGCTCTGTATACTGCGATATGGTGACTCTGTATACCCCTATCTGGTGACTGTATACGCTATCTGGTGCTATGTATACTGCTATCTGGGGCTCTGTATACTGCTATATGGTGACTCTGTATACTGTTATATGGTGACTGTATACTGCTATCTGGAGCTCTGTATACTGCTATCTGGGGCTTTGTATACTGCTATATGATAACTCTGTATACCCCTATCTGGTGACTCTGTATACTGCTATATGGTGACTCTCTATACTGCTATATGGTGACTCTGTATACTGCTATCTGGTGCTCTGTAAGTGTATACTGCTATCTGGTGACTCTTTATACCCCTATCTGGGGCTCTGTATACCCCTATCTGGGGCTCTGTATACTCCTATCTGGTGACTCTGTATACCCCTACCTGGTGACTCTGTATACCCCTATCTGGTGATGTTGGGCTGTATACTCCTGACATAAGGGGTTGAAACTATAAGGGGTGGGGCTTATGAGAAGTGGGAGGGGTCAAAAAGGAAAGGCAGGATCTGGTCCCCCCCATCCTAAAATTTCACCAGATGTCACTGCCAGAGAGTACAAAAAGTTATCAGTTCACCAGATTTCGGGATTTCGGGGTGGAATAAGAGATGTACATTAATAAAAAGCTTAAAATTGTATTTAAAAGGCCAAATAGGCTATATCAAATAATTCTATTGTTAGAGTTTACATACATTTAGGTATACAGTTTTTTATTTTTTCACTTATTACATTATGTTACCTATAGACCAGTGATTAGCAGCCATGGGTTACTGTACAGTACTGCTCCTTTACTATATTAATAACTCTTGTTTCTGTTGTAGAGATTGCAAATACATATTCTGACAGATGTCAACTATCAGTCCCGTAAACACAATGCGAATTTCGTACAACGGCCGATCTTCCGATTTTTACAACAAAAGCTGGATGTGCACTATAAAATGTTTGTTGGTTGACAAAACAACGTCCAATTTTCATTTCATTATCACGGTTTTCGTGCAAAAAAAACTGTACATGCAAGACTACGCATGCTCAAAAACTAAAAAATACACATAAAGCTATTCAACAGATTACGTCACTTCTGGCGTTGAATTCGGTCGTAAAAGAATTTTCATATTGTTAGTACGCTCTTGGACATGAGACTAGCATCCAACAAAAAACGGACGTTCTCACGTCTGAAAATCTAAGCGTGTGTATGAGGCTTTACTCATCCAGGCAATTAATCTGATTGGCTGTGACTGGCTGAAGAAAGATTTTTTTATCAATATGAGGAAAACATTGGTGGTTGAAAACCTGGTTCTGTTTTTTTTTGTTCTGGATAATGATTATAATGAGTTTTGCCTTTCTCATACCTAAGCACAGACACAAACATCTAACTATTCTGCCTGTTGAAGTATGGACTTGTAGTTACACACATAGGATGGATATATTCATAAACCAGTGAATGCGACTTTCAACAGACTTTTTTTTTGTATTCAAAGGTACAGATAAAAATAAAATTGTGATTACATACAACTGACATATGCACTGTGCACAGCACAGATGTATATTGAAATCTCCCCCAAAGTCGCCAAAAGTAGTGCAAGAACTACTTTTGGAAATTGGCGCGGTGCCACAAAGTTGGCATCGCACCAATTGGGTCAGTGCCATTGCCAGCAATAGGCTGCGACTATTGTCAAATCATGCCGATGTGAACAGGGGCTCCGTGCAAGGCAGATAGCCAAGGTACCCAAAACAGAAGAGACAAGGTATAGTTATACACATAAAAACTGTGACGACCAATAAAGTCCCTGGAAATTCACTATTGGATTGTGGTTAAGAACCTGAATGCCTAAAATATCACATTGAAAAAAATTAAAAGTTATATAATGTCATATGTTTCAAAACTCGCCTGGATCTGTACGCACCTAAGTAGAACATCTATATTTGTGAATTTAACTAGTTGGACGGGCGTATAGTACCATCTTTGGTGAAATTTTTGTGCAAGTTCCCAGTAAGTGGAGCACTGGGTCACGCTGGAATTATATTTAGTTGCAGAACGCCATTGAGCGTCTGTGAACGTTTCATTTAGGTTTTGTTCCCATTTCTGGTCGGCAAATGGTCTTGGTGAATATTTTTTTGGAGTTCAATAGATTGTATATTAGAGATATGCCTTTTTTCATGGGGGAATTGGTCGGCCAGAAGGTCCACATTTTTTCATTTATTTGCAGGGGCGAATTTGATTTCTTTGTAGGTAGGAGGCTATTTGTTTATAACCAAATGCTGCAGATGAGGTTAAATTGTATTTTTCCCTAAGCTCGATGAAGGGGGGGTTTGTGTTTTTGGAGGAGTTTGAGTATGGGGAGCTGTTCTAGGCCAGCCCATGTTTCACTGGGGAATTGGGGCATCAAGAAGTGTAAGGTTGACAGGGGGACGGGGGCTTGTATGTCACCGTCTGTAGTTGCTACAGATTCTAGGAAGTATTTCCTCATTGCTAGGGTTGCTTTTATTGTTGGATGAGTTGTTTTGAAGCAGTTGTTTTTGTAAAAAGAAGCATATAAGAGGGTCCCTCCATTGTTTGTTAGCTGATGGGTTAATCCAGTGTTTGGATTGGTCTAGGAGTACTGTGGCGAAACAATCTTTTGCATCTGGGAGTCCCATACCTCATGCGTTCTTATGGCGGGTCAGGGTGGCATAAGAGCAGCAAGGCTTTTTATGGTCCCAGATAAATGATCTGAAGATTGCTTTAATGAACGTAAAGAAAGACGGGGGGATGTGTGTGGGCATTGCTCTAAAAATATACAGGAGTTTCGGAAGGGTAATCATTTTAAGGGCTGCTATTCTGCCTGCCCATGATAGATAGTGCCATCTCAGATTGTGCAGTTCTTGTTTGCATTGGCTTAGGAATGGGATGTAGTTGTGTGTATAAAGGTTTGATGTGGGGGATGATAGCTGAATCCTTAGGTATTGTATGTGAGTTGTGGCCCATTGGAAGGGAAGCTTGGTTTGTAGTTGCGACTTCAAGTTTTGGGAGATGTTAATGCCTAAGATGTTAGATTTGGACTTGCTTACTTTATAATAAGATATATCTTAAAAATTGTTTCAGTAGTTTGTATGTTTCCATCAGGGAAGGAGCTGGATCCGTCAATGTTAGGATGATGTCATCCGCGAAAAGGGAAATTTTACGTGTTTTCCCTGCAATTGTAATGCCTGAGATTAAATGACATTCCCTAATTTTTTGAGCTAAGGGCTCCATTAGTAGGGTAAAAATTATGGGGGAGAGGGGGCACCCCTGTCTAGTCCCATTCGTGATATAAAATATGTCTGAGAGTGCGCCATCTATGAAGACTTGAGCTGAGGGGGTGGAATAGAGTGCTAGGAGTGCCAATAGGATAGGTCCACTGAAGCCAAATCTAGTTGAGGTAGCTTTTAGGTAACCCCAGTGGATCTTATCGAACACTCTTGTCAGCGTCAAGAGTTAGGAAAGTGGTAGGTGTCCTTGTTTTTTCAGAATAATATAGAAGATTTGTCATTTTGTGGGTTGCATCGGGGGCTTGTCTCCCTCTGATAAATCCCACCTGGTCCTCATGGATTAGCTGCAGCATAATAGGGGCAAGGCACTTTGATAAAATCTTTGTGTAAATTTTTAGGTCGGAATTTAGTAATGAGATTGGCCTAAAGTTTTGGGGGGATACCGGCTCCTTCCCTGTCTTTGGTAAGGCAACAATATTGGCAGACAACATTTCTTCTGGGAATTTGCCAGAGGACACAACAGCCTGAAATACGGATTTCTTGTGTGGTGAGAGAATGGAGGCAAACAGCTTATAATATTCGGAGGAGAACCCATCAGGGCCTGGGGCTTTGTAGTTAGGCATAGAGTGGATTGCTTGTTCAATTTATTGTATAGAAATTGGGGCATTCAAAGTTTCTAGTTGGGATGGTGTGATTTTGTGGAGTTTTACAGATTCTAGAAATTCAGAAATGGAATTGTAGGTTGGTTAATAGTTGGGTCCCCCTTGAGATTATAGAGGGAGCTGTAGTATGAGTTAGGGCTCTTTCACACTAGCGGATCATTCGGGTCCGCCTGTCAGTTTTTCAGGCTGACCCAAACGGACGCTCCATTGTCCTCTATGGAGCGATGTATGTCAGCGGTGACATGTCCACTGACACCCGATCCGCTCCGATCCGCCAAAAACAGACGGATGGAAACCCTATTTTCCATCCGCCTGGCAGATTGGATGAATGCGGACAGACGGTCTATGTTCATCCAATCCCCCATAAAGGAGAATGGAGCTGTGACAGGACAGTCTCTGCACGGAGTTCAGAGACTGTCCTGTCATCCGCCAGCTCAGCGGGGATCAACCGATGGATCCCTGCTGAGCAGTGGAGCTTGTCAAAACGGGCTCCGCTCGTGTGAAAGGGGCCTTAAACGAATTTGCAATATCTTTTGGGTGATATAATTTGCCTCCATGCTCCGGTTGTTGATATAGGGAATTTTATGTTTTACCATTTTATTCTAAACTTGCACGGCTAGCAGTTTGCCAGCTTTGTTGCCCGAGGAATAGAAACAAGCTGATATCTTTTTCAGTAGGGAAGCATGTTGTGCAGTAAGGAAGGTACGTAGCTGATTTCTGGCCTGGAGCAGCTTATCGCTTACCATTAAGTTTGGTTGTTTTTTTTTTCGGTGTCTAGTTTAGTTATTGTGGATAGAAGTTTGTCTAGTTGCTGTGTTCTCTGGCGTTTTGCATTAGAGCTAAGCTTCAGCAATATCCCTCGAATATATGCTTTGTGTGTATTCCACACAAGAGTTGGGTCAGCATTAGGAGTTGAGTTCAGTTCAAAGAAGGAATTGATGTGGTTCTTGATGTAGCTTGAGTTTTGAGGTTGTGCCATTAAAGTAGGGTCCACATGGTTATGTTCATTTTCTGGGGTTTTCCCCCTATTGTTAGGAAAATGGGGGCATGATCGGACCATGTGATGATGTGGATCACTGAGCCCGTAGCATCCTGCAGCAAATGTTTGTCTCCAATGAATAAATCGATCCTGGAATAGAAACAGCGGTGTTTGGAAAAAAAGGTGTAGTCTCTCTCTTAGGAATGATGGCATCTCCATATGTCATACATATTGTTAGCGTGGAGAAATTACAGCAGTGGAGCGAGACGCTGTTTGGTTGTCTTGGGGCTTTGTATGTTAATAGTGGGATCTGGGGATATGTTAAAGTCCCCGCATAGCAGAATATGTCCTTGCTTTTTTTTTTTGATTCTTTTCTATAGTTTGCGGAGGAATGCGATTTGTTTAGAGTTGGGGGCATATAGATTAACGATGGTGTAGATATGGTTGTTTATTTTGCAAATGAGGATTATGTATCTCCCTTGATCATCTATTTCTGTATCCAGTGTTTTATAAGTGACATTGTCTTTGATCGCGATCAGTACCCCTTTTGTTTTTGACGTGGCATTAGTGGAAAAGATATGTGGATATCTTTTGTTTGTCATCTATGGGGTCTTGTGTTTACAGAAATGGGTTTCCTGAAGGCATAAGACATCACTGTGGACTCTGGTGGCTTCCCCGGGTGGTTTAATCCCTTAACGTTTAAGGAAGTAATTTGGAACAGCATGTTGGTGGCAGTGTTAGGTATGATGTCAAGGTAAGTTCAGTTCTATGTGCTAGATTGGGGTTTGGTACTGACACTTTGTACTCACAGTTGCAGAGCTTATAGGTATCACGGAGTGACTATGCGATCAGATGTGAGTCTTCAATGGTTGTCTCCAAATAGGGTGGATGTTTCTTGCAGCAGATCTTGGAAGCTTGGAACCGATGGTCTTCAAGTTCATTACAAGGTAGGTCTGTAGGGTTCGCTCAACACACGTATAAGATAACAAATATTGTAAAACTGAACAATAGTAACAATATTAAAAAAAGAGAGCAGATACATAATTGTAACAGGTAGAAAGGGAGTATAAACTCTGCAAGAGCGGTATTACCCGCGCTTTATACTTGGGGGTAGAGAAGCAAGAGGTCCTTGCTCGGGCAGGTGCTCCAGGGCCTAAGTGGCTCTGTGAGTTGTAAGGAGACAAAGGTTATGTGATCATTTCATCTGTGGTGTTTCCTGCATCCCAGTCTTGGTTTGCTCTGTTTCGGGCTGACATAGAGCGGTCAGGGTGATCTGAGGGTTCCAAAATGTCCCATCTTCTCAGTAGGGTGAGAACTTCCTCTAAGGAGCGGATGGTATATGTGGTGTTATTCTTGGTGATCAGCAATTTTGCTGGGTGACCCCATTTGTATATAATCTGATGATTACGTAGAGGTTTGGTGATTGTGGCGAGACAGTATTCAGAATCCTAGTTTTTGGTGATCTGAATATTGTGAAGTGCAAAGGAGGGGTGGGGGGTCTTTTCGACCCCCCTTACCTCCATAAAGAGTACCTGTCACCATATACAGTATTACTATCACAAGGGATGTTTGCATTCTTTGTGATAGCAATAAAAGTGTCAGATTTGTTTAAACAAACAGTGTTAAAGAAATAAAATAAATAAAAACATGTAAAAAAAAAATGTTTAAGCGCCTCCGTCCCCGCGAGCTCATGCAACAAAGAAAACACACACTTTAGTCATGCCCACATATGAAAACGGTGTTCAAACCACACATGTGAGGTATCGCCGCGATCGCCAGAGTGTGAGCAATAATTCTTGCAAAAGACCTCCTCTGCACCTCTAACCTGGTAGCCGTTAAAAATGTTTAAATCGTCACCTATGGAGATTTTTAAGTACCGGAGTTTGTCACCATTCTGCAAGTGTGCTCAATTTTCAACCGTAACATGTATGGTATCTACAGTTGTATGCAAATGTTTAGGAACCCCTGACAATTTCCATGATTATCATTTATAAATATGTGGGTGTTTGGATCAGCAATTTCATTTTGATCTATCAAATAACTGAAGGACACAGTAATATTTCAGTAGTGAAATGAGGTTTATTGGATTAACAGAAAATGTGCAATATGCATTCAAATGAAATTAGACAGATGCATAAATTTATGCACCCTTGTCATTTTGTTGATTTGAATACCTGTAGCTACTTAGCACTGATTAATTGGAACACACAATTGGTTTGGTGAGCTCATTAAGCCTTGAACTTCATAGACCGGTGCATCCAATCATGAGAAAAATTATTTAAGGTGGCCAATTGCAAGTTGTTTTCTCTTTGACTCTCCTCTGAAGAGTGGCAACATGGAGGCCTCAAAACAACTCTCAAATGACCTGAAAACAAAGAAAGATTGTTCTATATTATGGTTTAGGGGAAGGCTACAAAAAGTTATCGCAGAGATATAAGCTGCCAATGTCCACTGTGAGGAACATAGTGAGGAAATAGAAGACCACAGGCACGGTTCTTGTTAAGGCCAGAAGTGACAGGCCACATAAAATATTAGAGAGGCAAAGGTGAAGGATGGTGAGAACGGTCAAAAACAGCCCACAGACCACCTCCAAAGACCTACAACATCAACTTTCTGCAGATGGTGTCACTGTGCATTGTCCAACAATTCAGCACATTTTGCACAAGGAGAAGCTGTATGGGAGAGTGATGTGAAAGAAGCCTTTTCTGCACACACGCCACAAACGGAGTCGCTTGAGATATGCAAATGCACATTTAGAAAAGCCAGCTTCATTTTGGTCATAACAAGGGGCATTATGCATGGAAAAAGAACACAGCATTCCAAGAAAAACACTTGCTACCCACAGTAAAATTTGGTGGAGGTTCCATCATGCTGTGGGGCTGTGTGGCCAGTGCTGGTACTGGGAATCTGGTTAAAGTTGAGGGTCCCATGGATTCCACTCAATATCAGCAGATTCTTGAGAATAATGTTGAGGAATCAGTCACAAAGTTGAAGTTACGCCGGGGCTGGATATTTCAACAAGACAACGACCCAAAACACTGCTCAAAATGTATGCAGAAATCGGCATTTATGCAGAGGAACAAGTGCAATGTTCTGGAATGGCCATCCCAGTCCCCAGGTCTGAATATCATTGAACATATGTGGGGTGATTTGAAGTTGGCTGTCCATACTCAGCAACCATCAAACCTAACTGAACTGGAGATGTTTTGTAAGGAGGAATGGTCCAAAATACATTCATCCAGAATCCAGACACATTACAGGCTATAGGAATCGTCTAAAGGCTGTTATTTCTGCTAAAAGAGGCTCTACTAAATATTGATGTGATTTTTTTGTTGAGGTGCCCAAATTTATGCACCTGTCTAATTTCATTTTGATGCATATTGCGCATTTTCTGTTAATCCAATAAACCTCATTTCACTACTGAAATATCACTTTGTGCTTCAGTTATTTGATAGATCAAAATGAAATTACTGATTCAAACACCCAAATATTTATAAATGACAATCATGGAAATCATGGGGTTCCTAAATGTTTGCATACAGCTGTATTTACTCGGCATAACATCCTCTTTCACAATATACAAAAAAAAGCTAACTTTACTGTTTTCTTATTTTTTAACTAAAAAAAATCGTTTTTTTTCCAAAAAAATTGCGCTTGAAAGACCGCTGCGCAAATACCGCGTGACAAATAGTATTGCAACAATCGCAATTTTATTCTCTAGGGTGTTTGAAAAAAATATATAATGTTTGGGGGTTCTAAGTAATTTTCTAGCAAAAAAAAAAGAAGTGTAAAAAAGGTCTCCGGGCCTTAAGTGGTTAAACTAATTTACAACAGCGGGTTCCGTTCCTATGCCCACCAAGAGTAACTACAAGGGTTACAGTGTTCTGGTACTGCCAACACCCAAGGCCCAATTTTTCAGCACCTGTTTGGCTGGGGCATGTCATCACAATTTTTAAAATAATTTACAACAGTGGGGCCCACACCAAAATTTTTGTTTTTTTTTTAACAAGAGAAATTTTTATTAAGAATAACAATACAATTGTATTGTATTGGCAGTGGTTAAAGCACATTAGGCAGTTCAGACATAGAGTGAGTATTCAGTCAACATACAAGTTCACATCTTATCCAAATCTGAGTACGTGAAGAGACATACAGTACCCTACACGTTGAGGAATACAGCATACTGTGTGTAAAATAGGGAGGAAGTGAGGGAGGGGAGAAAAAGGGGGGGGCAGGGGAGGGGGTAGGGGAAGGGGGAAGGGACCCATAGAATGCGTACTCACAGTATAACATTAGGCACATCCACTGCCACAGAGCCCCAAGCGTCAATCCAGCCCGACCATATCATACCAAATTTTTTCGGACGGTTCCTATTAATGTACGTAATATTGTACAGTGACAAGACGGAGTTCAGGACCGACCGCCATTGAGCCACCATGGGCGGTAGTGTGTCTTTCCATCTAAGGGAAATTTCCCTATGAGCAAAGAAAGTGGCATAGCCCAGAAATAACCTAGTATACCTACTTACAGTTGGGTTCACAATTATATTCAGGAGAATTATTTTAGGATCCGACTCAAGGGTTTAATCATTTGCCAGGTTTATGTCAGCCAGAACCACTGCCCAGTACACATCCAGTGTCAGACATGCCCATACCATATGTATTAAGGAGCCGGCCGGTTCACCACATCTAGGACATTAAGCGGGGACTGCGGGGTAGATCGCAGTTAGCCTCTTAGGGGTGTAGTATGCCCTATACAAGAATTTTATTTGGAGGAATCTATCTCAGGCGGTGATCATGTTGGTGACAAAGGAGGATACACAACCCTCCCAATCCTCTTCCGTCAAGCTAGGGAGATCCTCTTGCCATTTACCGAATTACCTTTCCATCGCTTTACTTTGGGCCAGGGAGAGTTGGAAGTATATAGAGGACAGAGGTTTATTTATGAATTTGGTGATAAGGAGACCCTCTACCGGATCAGACTCCAGGGCAAGGGGAGGGGAAACTGGCTATTAAATGCATGTCGAAGCTAGAAGTAGCGGAAGTACATCCACTGTGGTAGGGCATATGTAGCTCTAACTACTGTCGGCCACTATGTGTTTGAGCTTCACTAACCCTCTAGTAGCCCACACTTGGGGATCTGGGATGCTGTTCAAGTGGGGGAAATTCGGATTGGCCCACAGGGGGGTATGGGGGGAGAACGTTTCGGGAAAACAGTAATGGGCTCTAGCCTTGTGCCATACCATGATAGTGGTACACATCAGTGCAGTAGTCTCAGGATGAGACCGTGCACCACGAAACACCAGATTACTAAGGGTAGAATACGATCCCATTATGGCCACTTCTAGAGTCGCAGCCGGGTTATCCCTGGGTTGGGAGAACCACCACATGACTGTCACCAGGACCGCCTCCCAAAAATATTGCAAAAAATTTGGTAAAGTCAGGCCCCCTTGTGTAAGAGGTAACTGTAGAGTGGAGACAGCCAGTCGTGCGGATCTCCCACACCACACAAAAGATGATATGATACTCTTTAATTTCCTGAAAAAAGAGTCCGGCGGAATGAGAGGGGATTTGCAAAATAGGTATAAAAACTTTGGCAAGTATATCATTTTTATAGGATTCACTCCCATGGGGGAGAGAGGGAGAGATCTCCAAGTCATGCATTTCTGGGAGGTTCCAAGTAATGGCAGAAGATTGAAGTCAAAGTATTTAGACAGCGGGGCCTGTACTACCACAGCCAGGTATATTAATTCCGTGACCCACCTCAAGGGGTTATTCGGTAGGGGGGGGTCCGAGGAGTGTAAGGGAAACTGCACCAATTTCTTCCAGTTAATCTTTATACCCAATAGGGACCCAAATGAATCGATAGTCCAGAGAGCTGCTGGAAGAAAGGAGACATCCCTCAAAAAGAGGAGAGTGTCATCCGCATACATCGATATCTTCTCCGTCACCACCCCAATCTGCATGCCTTCTATTGTAGGGTCTGACCTAATCCGTGCCGCCATAGGCTCCATTGCTAATGCAAAAAGTCCGGTCCCGGGGTCCTCCACACCTGCAAGGAGGCCACTGCCTCCTGTATTTCTTTTAAAGTAATGGGGCTATCCAATCCATCCCTAGAGGTGGATGTTAGGCATGGCAGGTCTATGTTGTCGAGATAGGCATATAACTCCTCATCTGTACTCGTCACCCGGGAGCTATATACAGTAGCTCTTCATAGAATGCAGAAAAGCAGTTATTAATATAAGCAAGATCTGTCACCAGTGTGTCACCTGGATCACGCACCCCGGATTTAGACATAGGCGAGGAACTCCCTTTCGCCAACCATGCCAACATGTGCCCATTTCTTTCCCCATGTTCAAATATCCTTTGCGATTGGTGTAGCGAATGGATTTTTGTATTGGATGTGTGAATTAAGTTAACATCTCGTAGTGCGGCCTGGAAGTCTGAATAAACCCGGGGATCACCTGAGTGGGAGAACTCCGTCTCTAGGGCAGCCACCCTCCCCTCCGCCCGCTGCAGATCTACTCTCAGGTCCCAAACGCACCCGGTGTATAAAGCACTGAAAACTCCCTCTGGAGAAGGCCTTAAAGGCATCCCAGGAGGTGGGCAGAGGTGTAGACTGATCAACATCATTCCAGTAGTGGATCATGTCAGACCGATAGGGCTCAGACACCCTCGAGTCAGATAACCAAAATCTAGATAAGCGCAACAAGCTATGCGCTGGGGCGGTAGAGACACAAAGTTGTAGGGAGAGTGGTGCATGATCCAAGATCCCCTGTGGTAGAATAGAGATATCCCTAACCCTGGAAAGGACAGACCTCCCCGCGTACACCAAATCTATGCCGTAGAGAGTTTTATGTGAGGCAGAGTGGCAGGTGTACTCTCTCTGCCGTGGGTAGTGCCATCTCCACACATCCGTAAGATTGGATGTCTCTGTCCAGACGGCCAGTCCATTAGGGGCTTGCACCGCTGAGGAGAGTCTGTCCATCCCTAAATCCAGGACCATATCAAACTCTCCAATAAATAAGACATTTTCAGTAGCATAAGAGACAACTCTAGCCATCAGGTGGTGAAAAAGTCTAGCAGAGGACGGGGGCGGTAGGTACAGACCCACCAAGACTACCTCCATCCTGTCTAACATGGCATGTAATATAATATAACCACCATCCGGGTCCAACTCCAAGGCCAACAGCTTGAATGGTAAAGATTTGTGGATTAGTACACTGACACCCCGGGAGTAATTAGTATGGGAGGAGTGACCCACCCATGGTTTCTTCAGACTCAAAAATGTACTCCCCGTCAAGTGGGTCTCCTGGAGAATACAAATGTGGGGTCAATAGGTGGACAGAAATTGAAAGACCAGGGACCCCTTTACAGAGGAATTCAGGCCCCTGGTGTTCCCCATGGTACAGCCATAGGTGACGGGCATCAAAATATGAGGCTGAAATCTTATAAGGGAGGCTTCAGAGCAAGACCCGGACCATTGAACAAAATAAATCATCCATATCAAGACTACCCAAATCAGTTTGCTGTGCACTGCCTGTGAGATAAATGTTAAGTAACCAATAACAAAACATCCCAACCCACAACCCCACTCCATCCCCCACCCCGCCACCCCCACCCAAATCTGGGGAGGCCTCAATCCCAGTAACAAAGCAGAGGCAAAAACGCCTTTCTGGGGGGAACGCGTACAAAATATCATTCATAGTCCGGCATTCAAACAGCCTACACCTTGGATTCTCAAGCATAAAAAGAGGAAAGCAGGTGCAGTCTCCCGGTAGCCACCGAGGGCATAAAACTTAAAAACTGTTATCATGAAAATTACCAAGGAATGGATCATAGTGCAAGGGAGAGCATTACAAAGTATTTCCAGGAGGTATCGAGAGGGGGAGTATATCAAGGAGAGTAGAGCATAGCCTTCAATGGACTAAAGTTAGGAACATACTCCTGGCCAACAACAAGTAAAGGGGGGTAGGAGTTACAGTTTCTAGGACCCAGCAGGTTGGCCAGGGATATAACTCAAAAAGGCTAGGTGGCTCTAAAGCAAAGATCAGATGGTACACATATTCACTGTTCAATGCTGAGGCAGAGTATCAATCCATGCAGATGTTTTCCTCCAGGGAGGTGAAGAATCTTACAGTCTCCCCATCTTCCACCTGCAGTCTGGCCGGAAACAACATGCGGTACTTCAGGCTTTTGGCTTGGAGCCGTGCCCACACTGCATCGAAGGATTTCCATTCACGCTGAGTCTCTACTGAATAGTCTGGAAAGATGAAAAGCTTGGCATTTTCAAAGTGCAGCTCGCCCCGAGCCCTGGCCTCCCGTAGGACCAGTCACAGAAGTGTAAAAGTTTAAAGATGAAGGTCCATGGTGGTGCTCTCTGAGGGCCTCTAACTGATGGGATATGATGTGCCCTTTCCACGGTGAAGAAGGGCGAGAAGCGAGCAGAGGGAAGCAATTTTTGCAGTAAGGTTTCAACAAAGATGTAGCATTGGTGCCCTCGGCCCCCTCAGGGAGACCCAGAATGCGTAGGTTATTTCTTCTATTAAGGTTTTCGGCGTCTTCAGCCCGGGCCTCCAACGCCTTAACTTTAGTCTTTAATGTATGTAGATCAGCAGCATGGTCCCGTACCATATCTTCAGTTTGGGAGGCCCGTTGTTCCACTTCACTTACTCGACCACGGAACAAGTCCAAGTCTCTACGAATGAATTCAACATTTGTTTGTATATGGTCTATTTTATCAGTCAGGGATGTGATCGCCTGCAGAACAGCTGTAAGCTCCGCCGATGCCACGGAGGCGCAGCCACTCTCCTCTGTCTGGGTTGCCATAGTAGTAGGAGCTATAGGCGAGGCCGTGGCACCGGCCTTATCCTGTCCTTTCTTTTTACCAGTAATGGCCACACGTCGAGTGGAATGTCTTGCTGCTCCCTTTCTCATAACCCAGGGCGATTAGAGGACGGGGGAGACAATCCAGGCCCGATTCCCCTAGGTGATATGACACCTGGCAGGCAGGACCACAGGCAAACTTCCCCCTAGCCCCCTGGGGGGGACACTATAGGCAAAGGTCAGAGGCCAGTCCAGGGAGCCCCTTCACTGCTGCAGCCCCCCAAGAAAGGAGTCCCAGTCAGTTCACCACTCCCAGAGCCCAGTGGTGTCAGGGGGACAGGATAAAGTGCAACTCCGCCACCTGGGGTTGAACTGCTGCCTGGATGAGGGTGGGAGGGTGGTCCGACACCTCCAGGCAAATCCGCGGCTTCAGGCCTATCCATCGCAGTGGTGATCAGGCCAGGGAAATACACCCTTCAGGAGCATCCGGGGGGCAAAGGATGTCACTAACTTGCCCACTGAGAGCAATCCGTAGTCCAGATGGATCCGGACAGAAGGCCGGTCCTGGGAGTGCCGATACCGTGGGGAAGGCCGCGGCTCTCCAGCCACACAGCGGCTGATCCAGGAGGGCCATCTTCATTCAGGGCCCGGGAGATCTTGGATCACTGATGGGATTCCCAATCTTCCTCCCGCGGTTCATCCTCCATCCAGATGGGGCAGGGCACCACACCGGTCCAGATTTCACCGGCCAGGCCTCAGCTCCAGCCTACTCGTGCAGCGTCGGCAGGAGACTCCTTTGACCGTCCAGCCCCTCACAGCCCCAAGATAGGTGCAGTGTCAGGGGGTATCAGGGATACCCAAATATTGAGCAGTAGCCCCCACAATTTGTGGATACAAGTGCCAGTCTATGTGTCCGCTCCTGTCGCCATTTTGGACACACCCCCGCCCTCACCAAAATTAACCCCCTTCAGGTCTGGTATGTATTTTAAGGGGAACCCCGCCCAAAATAAAAAAAAATTTGCATAGGGGTCCCCCCAAAGTCCGTACCATGCCCTTCAGGTCTGGTATGGATTTTAAGGGAAACCCCGCACCAAAATTAAAAAAAAAATTGCATAGGGTCCCCCCTAAAGTCCATACCAGGCCCTTCAGGTCTGGTATGAATTTTAAGGGGAACCCCATGCCAAATTTAAAAAAAAATTGGCGTGGGGTCCCCCCAAAATCCAAACCAGACCCTTATCCGAGCATGCAGCCCTGGCCTGGCAGGAGGGGGTGGGAATGAGCGAGCACCCCTCCTCTAAACCCTACCAGGCCACATGCCCTCAACCATGTTGATGGGTAGAAGGGCCTCATCCCCACAACCCTGGCCAGTGGTTGTGGGGGTCTGTGGGCAGGGGGCTTACCAAAATCTGAAAGCCCCCTTTAATAACAGGGCCCCCAGATCCCGATTCCCCCATGTGCAGAGGTATGGGGTACATTGTACCCTTACCCATTCACCAAAAAAGGAGTGTAGTGGTAAAAAAAAGTCCTTTATTGTGTAAAATAG
Organism: Glandirana rugosa; assembly: GCA_018402905.1. Classification (NCBI taxonomy): domain Eukaryota; kingdom Metazoa; phylum Chordata; class Amphibia; order Anura; family Ranidae; genus Glandirana; species Glandirana rugosa. The sequence goes on along the minus strand of BLSH010517255.1, from coordinate 219,777 downwards.
CTCTTCTTCTTTCTTCTTTCTTCCTCCATCTTCTCCTACCCCGGTTATTCTTCTGGTCTTCTGCTTCTTCTTTTCGTCTTCAATCTTCATCTTCTTCTTACTTCTTCTTTCACCCCCCGCCACTCTCCCCGCTGCTGCAGCCTGGCCCCTGCGCATCTCCCAGAATGGGCGGTCTTCATAATGACACTTCCTTTATAAGAAGGGGAGGGGACACCCAGTGATGTAACCGAGTGAACCCGCCCCCTTCTGACGTCATGCGATGTCAGAGTGGGCGGGTCACCCATTTACATCACCGGGTGGCCCTGCCCCTTCTTATAAAAGAACTGTCATTGTGAAGACCGCCCATTCTGGGAGACACGCAGGGGCCGGGCTGCACCAGAGAGAGGCGGTGGTGAAAGAAGAAGAAGATGAAGATGAAGATTGAAGACAAAGAGAGGAAGCAAAAAGACTGAAAGAAGATGCAGAAGAAGGACTGGGGCAGGAGAAGATGGAGGAAGACCAGAGGAAGAAAGAAGAAAAGAGCTATTTTACACAATAAAGGACTTGTCAAAAACTGTCTCTTGTTTTTTGTACCACTACACTCCTTTTTTGGTGAATAGGTAGGGGTATAATGTACCCCATACCTATTCACATGGGGGTGGGATCTGGGGGCCCCCTTATTAAAGGGGCCTTCCAGATTCTGATAAGCCCCCCGCCCGCAGACCCCCACAAGCACCGGCCAGGGTTGTGGGGAAGAGGCTCTTCTCCCCATCAACTAGGGGACAAGGTGCTTTGAGGTGGGGGGGCAGAGAAAAGCATCCCCACAACATGATGCTGCCCCCACCATGTTTCACGGTGGGGATCGTGTGTTCAGGGTGATGTGCAGTGTTATTTTTCCACCACACATAGATTTTTGCTTTTAGGTCAAAATGTTCAGAGCACCTTCTTCCACATGTTTGCTGTATCCCCTATATGGCCACTCTTCCATAAAGGCTAGATTTGTGGAGTGTACGACTTATAGTTGTCCTGTGGACAGTTTCTCCCATCTGAGCTGTGGATCTCTGCAGCTCCTCCAGAGATACCATGGGACTCTTGGTTGCTTCTCTGATTAATGCTCTCCTTGCCCAGCCTGTCAGTTTAGATGGACGGCCATGTCCTGGTAGGTTTGCAGTTGTGCCAAGCTCTTTCCATTTTCGGATGATGGATTCAACAGTGCTCCATGAAATGTTCAAAGCTTGTGATATTTTTTTTTATAACCTAACCCTGCTTTAAACTTCTCCACAACTTTATCCCTGACCTGTCTGGTGTGTTCCTTGGCCTTCATGATGCTGTTTGTTCACTAAGGTTCTCTAACAAACATCTGAAGGCTTCACAGAACAGCTGTATTTATCTGAGATTAAATTACATACAGATGGGCTCTATTTACTAATTAGGTGACTTCTGAAGGCAATTGGTTCCACTAGAATTTAGTTAGGGGTATCACAGTAAAGGGGGCTGAATACAAATGCATGCCACACGTTTCAAATATTTATTTGTAAAAAAAAATTGAAAATCATTTATTATTTTCCTTGCACTTCACAATTTGTGGATGTTCGGGTTCGGCTGAACTTTGCGAAAAAGTTTGAGTTCGGCCCTGAACTTGACCCTGAACCCCATTGAAGTCAATGGTGACCCGAACTTTTGGGCACAAAAATGGCTCTAAAAAAGTCCTGGAAGGGGCTAGAAGGCTGCAAAAGGAAGCAAAATGGGGGTAAGAGTAGGGCAAGTGCCCTGCAAACAAATGTGGATAGGGAAATAACTTAAAATCACATAAAAAAAATAAAAAATGGAGGAGGAGGTGGATGTGGAGTAGGAGGTTGAGGAGGCGGTGACCGTGGCAGTGTAGGTGGTGGAAGTGGCGGTGGAGGAGGAGGAGGAGGTAGCCAACACTGTTTTTTGTTTGTTTGGTTTATATTCTAATTGGGGTAGCCCCCAAAATATTGAGACATATTAAAAAGGATACGTTCACTTAAGTATACCAATGGCTGTGTGAGACCGGTATAAATGGCTATTCTGCACAAGGTACAGACAAGACTTGTAGGATCCATGCCTGGTTCATTTTAATAAAGGTTAGCTTGTCCACATTGGCTGCAGACAGGCAGCTGCGCTTGTCTGTGATAACGCCCTCTGCCATGCTAAATATACATTCAGTCAATACACTGGTACCAGGGCAGGCCAGCACCTCCAAGGCATAAAGGGCAAGCTCAGGCCATGTGCCCAATTTGGAGACCCAGAAGTTGAATGGGGCAGACCCATCAGTCAGTACGTGTAGGCGTGTGCACACATACTGTTCCACCATGTTGCTGAAATGCTGCCTCCTGCTAAGACGTTGCCTATCAGCTGGTGGTGCTGTTTGTTGTGGCATACTGCTGACAAGCTTTTCCACATTTCGGCCATTCTAACCCTGCCTTCTGAGGTGTTGGCGGTGCCACAGCTGCATTGGTGACCTCTTCCTCCTCCTCTGCCTTCGCCTTGTGCTTCCACTGAGCCCCCGGTGTCATTTGGGAATGCCCTCAGCAGCGCGTCTACCAGCATGCGTTTGTAGTCGCACATCTTCCGATCATGCTCCAGAGAGGGAATTAAGGATGGCACGTTGTCCTTGTAACGGGGATCCAGCAGGGTGGCCACCCAGTAATCAGCACAAGTTACAATGTGGGCAACTCAGCTGTCGTTGCGCAGGCACTGCAGCATGTAGTCGCTCATGTGTGCCAGGCTGCCCAGAGGCAAAGACAAGCTGTCCTCTGTGGGAGGTGTATCATCTGTGTCCTCCGTATCCCCCCAGCCACGCTCCAGTGATGCCCACGAGCTGCGTTGGGTGCCACCCTGCTGTGAACACGGTTCCTCCTCCTCCTCCTCCTCATCCTCATCCTCCTCATCCTCCAGAACTGTGCCCTGGCTTGAATTTTTTTTTACCTGGTGCAGGAACCCACCCTCCAAGCCACTTGTGAATGACTGGCCTGATAACCGTGGAAATGACCCCTCTTCCTTCTCCTGTGCCACATCCTCTTCCATCATCGCCCGAAGTGTTTTTTCAAGAGACATAGAAGTGGGATAGTAATGCTGAGAACAGCGTCATCGGCACTGGCCATGTTGGTGGAGTATTCAAAATACCGCAATATGGTACACAGGTCTTGCATGGAGGCCCACTCGTTGGTGGTGAAGTGGTGCTGTTCCGCAGAGCGACTGACGACCCGTGCGTGCTGCAGCTGAAACTCCACTATTGCCTGCTGCTGCTCGCACAGTCTCTCCAGCATGTGCAAGGTGGAGTTCCACCTTATGGGCATGTCGCATAGGAGGTGGTGAGCGGGAAGGCCGAAGTTCCGCTGCCGCGCAGACAGGCGAGCAGCAGCAGGGGGAGAACGCTGTAAGCGCGCACAGACAGCCCGCACTTTCTGCAGCAGCTCTGACATATACGGGTAGTTTTTTTAGAAATTTCTGTACCACCAAATTCAGCACATGCTCCAGGCAAGGGATGAGTGTCAAACCAGCTAGGCCCAGAGCTGCTACGAGATTTCGCCCATTATCGCACACCACCAGGCCGGGCTTGAGGCTCAGTGGCAACAACCACTCATCGGTCTGTTGTTCAATGCCCGTCCACAGCTCCTGTGCAGTGTGGGGTTTATCCCCCAAACATATCAGTATTAAAACAGCCTGCTGTCGTTTCCCCCTGGATGTCCTGAAGTTGGTGGTGAAGGTGTTACGCTGACCGGGTGAGGAGGTGGTAGAGGAGGAGGAAGCGGAGTAGGAAGAGGAGGCAACAGGAGGCAAAGAGAAATGCCCTGCAATCCTCTGTGGAGGAAAGACATGCGCCAAACTGCTATCCGCCTCAGGCCCATCCGCCACTACATTTGCCCAGTGTGCAGTTAGCGAGATATAGCGTCCCTGCCCGTGCTTACTGGTCCACGTATCAGTGGTTATGTGGACCTTGCCACAGATGGCGTTGCGCAGTGCACACTTGATCTTGCCCTGACTTGTTTGTGCAGGGAAGGGATGTCTCGCCTGGAAAAGTAGTGGCGGCTGGGAACCACGTACTATGGGACAGCCACCACCATCAAGTTTTTAAAACTGTCCGTGTCCACCAGACAGAATGACAGCATTTCAAAGGCCAGGAATTTTGAAATGCTGGCATTCAGGGCCAGGGGTCACGAGTGGGTAGGGGGGCACTTCCTCTTTCTCTCCAGTGTTTGGGAGATGGACAGCTGTAAGCTTCCATGGGACCATGGTGTGGAAATGCTTGGGGACGGTGGCGGACATGGTGGTGTTGCTGCCACATCGTCTGTTTGCTGGGTGGCAGGTGACACTGGCACTGTAGAGGTGGAGTAAGAGGCCGAGGCAGCAGCAGAAGAGGAAGCAGGAGGAGGCCGAGACCTTTCTTGGATTTTGAGGTGCTTATTCCACTGCAGCTCGTGCTTTGCATGTAGATGCCTGGTCATGCAGGTTGTGCTCAGGTTTAGAACATTTATGCCTCGCTTCAGACTCTAATTGCACAGCATGCAAACCACTCGTGTCTTGTCGTCAGCACATTGTCTGAAAAACTGCCACGCCAGGGAACTCCTTTGAGCTGCCTTTGGTGTGCTAGGTCCCTGGGTGCGGTGGGTAGTAGCAGGCGTATTGTCTAGGGGACGTTCACTCCGCTTTTGCAACCTGCTTCCTCTTTTGCTGTGCTGGTGCCTCTGTGCGACCACCACCTCTTCCTCCAAACTGCACACGTCACTCGCATGACCTTCATTCCATGTGGGGTCTAGGACCTCATCATCCTCCACATCATCTTCCACCCACTCTTCACCACTGCCCTCCTTGTCAGTCTGTACACTGTAGAAAGCCGCAGCAGTTTCATCGTCATCAGAGACATGCTGCGGTGGTGTTTCCATGTCCTCATTCTGAAACAGAAGTGGTTGGGCATCAGTGCACCCAATGTCTTCCACTTCTGGGGCAGGGCTATGTGGATGGCCCACTTAATGCACACCAGCAGAGTCATCAAAAGGCATAAGAGACTGCTGCATGACTTAGGGCTCAGACTGCTTGGCTGATTTACAAGGGGCTGAGGTGAAAGACAGATGGCCATGGGGTTCAGGTGCCAACTCTGAGCTTTCAGCAAGGGACCGGGTGGGAGACAATGTGAAGGAACTGGAAGCATTGTCTGCCACCCAATCTACTATCGTCTGTACTTGTTCTGGCCTCACCATTCATTGAGCGGCATTCGGGCCTACAATATAACGTTGATTTATAACGGTAATCTGTCCCTCACACCAGCAGCAGGAACCTCTCCCTACACCAGTATGAGATGATTTTATAACAGTAATCTGTCCCTCACACCAGCAGCAGGAACCTCTCCCTACACCAGTGTGAGATGATTTTATAACGCTAATCTGTCCCTCACACCAGCAGCAGGAACCTCTCCCTACACCAGTATGAGATGATTTTGTAACAGTAATCGGTCCCTCACACCAGCAGCAGGAACCTCTCCCTACACCAGTATGAGATAATTTTATAACAGTAATCTGTCCCTCACACCAGCAGCAGGAACCTCTCCCTATACTAGTATGAGATGGTTTTATAACGCTAATCTGTCCCTCACAGCAGCAGCAGGAACCTCTCCCTACACCAGTATGAGATGATTTTGTAACAGTAATCGGTCCCTCACACCAGCAGCAGGAACCTCTCCCTACACCAGTATGAGATAATTTTATAACGCTAATCTATCCCTCACACCAGCGGTAGGCACCTCTCCCTATACTAGTATGAGATGGTTTTATAACGGTAATCTGACCCTCACACCAGCAGCAGGAACCTCTCCCTACACCAGTATGAGATGATTTGATAATGGTAATCAATCCCTTAAACCAGCAGCAGGAACCTCTCCCTACACCAGTATGAGATGATTTTATAACTGTAATCTGTCCCTCACACCAGCAGCAGGAACCTCTGCCTATACCAGTATGAGATAATTTTATAATGCTAATTTGTCCCTCACACCAGCAGCAGGAACCTCTCCCTATATTAGTATGAGATTATTTTATAACAGTAATCTGTCCCTCACACCAGCAGCAGGAACCTCTCCCTATATTAGTATGAGATTATTTTATAACGGTAATCTGTCCCTCACACCAGCAGCAGGAACCTCTCCCTGTACCAGTATGAGATGATTTTATAATGCTAATCTGTCCCTCACACCAGCAGCAGGAACCTCTCCCTATACCAGTATGAGATGATTTTATAACGCTAATCTGTCCCTCACACCAGCAGCAGGAACCTCTCCCTATACTAGTATGAGATAATTTTATAACACTAATCTATCCCTCACACCAGTGGCAGGAACCTCTCCCTATACCAGTATGAGATGATTTTATAACTCTAATGTATCCCTCACACCAGCGGCAGGAACCTCTCCCTATACCAGTATGAGAGGATTTTATAATGGTAATCTGTCCCTCACACCAGCGGCAAGAACCTCTCCCTATACCAGTATGAGATGATTTTATAACGCTAATCTATCCCTCACACCAGCGGTAGGAACCTCTCCCTATACTAGTATGAGATGATTTTATAACGGTAATCTGACCCTCACACCAGCAGCAGGAACCTCTCCCTACACCAGTATGATATGATTTTATAATGGTAATCAATCCCTTAAACCAGCAGCAGGAACCTCTCCTTACACCAGTATGAGATGATTTTATAACTGTAATCTGTCCCTCACACCAGCAGCAGGAACCTCTGCCTATACCAGTATGAGATAATTTTATAATGCTAATTTGTCCCTCACACCAGCAGCAGGAACCTCTCCCTATATTAGTATGAGATTATTTTATAACGGTAATCTGTCCCTCACACCAGCAGCAGGAACATCTCCCTATATTAGTATGAGATTATTTTATAACGGTAATCTGTCCCTCACACCAGCAGCAGGAACCTCTCCCTGTACCAGTATGAGATTATTTTATAATGCTAATCTGTCCCTCACACCAGCAGCAGGAACCTCTCCCTATACCAGTATGAGATGATTTTATAACGCTAATCTGTCCCTCACACCAGCAGCAGGAACCTCTCCCTATACTAGTATGAGATGATTTTATAACGCTAATCTATCCCTCACACCAGTGGCAGGAACCTCTCCCTATACCAGTATGAGATGATTTTATAACTCTAATGTATCCCTCACACCAGCTGCAGGAACCTCTCCCTATACCAGTATGAGATGATTTTATAATGGTAATCTGTCCCTCACACCAGCGGCAGGAACCTCTCCCTTTACCAGTATGAGATGATTTTATAACGCTAATCTATCCCTCACATCAGTGGCAGGAACCTCTCCCTGTACCAGTATGAGATGATTTTATAACGCTAATCTGTCCCTCACAGCGGTGGCAGCATCCTCTCCCTACAATAGTCTGAGAGCATGTGACATGCGGTGCTACGTGACTCCAGCTCATATCGAGGCTGGGTCACATGATGCACTGGCCAATCACAGCCATGCCATTAGTAGGCATGGCTGTGATGGCTTCTAAGGGCAAACGAGTGAAATGCTTGTTGATTGGTTGCCCTGCAGCTATTTAAAAGGCGCAAAAAAATACCTGAACCCCGAACCCGAACTTTTTTTCAACGCGGAAAATTTATCGACGTCCCGTTGGTTAGTTGTTCGTAAAGTGAGCAAACGGGAATCTTCGGTAGTGTCGGTACGGATGATTACCGTACCGACACTAACCGGTCACGTAGTACACTGGGTCGGAGCTATACTCGACCTCAGTGCATCGTGGCGTACAGTGTACGAGAGTCTGATAACATCCCTCTCCTACGACGGTGGCGACACTCCCTGTCTAATCGCAATATTTTAGTAGAGTATGACCATGTCCCTCT
>BLSH010517255.1:187543-211892 GCA_018402905.1 Glandirana rugosa | reverse complement strand
ACCAGCAGCAGGAACCTCTGCCTATACCAGTATGAGATAATTTTATAATGCTAATTTGTCCCTCACACCAGCAGCAGGAACCTCTCCCTATATTAGTATGAGATGATTTTATAACGCTAATCTGTCCCTCACACCAGCAGCAGGAACCTCTCCCTATACCAGTATGAGATGATTTTATAACGCTAATCTGTCCCTCACACCAGCAGCAGGAACCTCTCCCTATACTAGTATGAGATGATTTTATAACGCTAATCTATCCCTCACACCAGTGGCAGGAACCTCTCCCTATACCAGTATGAGATGATTTTATAACTCTAATGTATCCCTCACACCAGCGGCAGGAACCTCTCCCTATACCAATATGAGATGATTTTATAATGGTAATCTGTCCCTCACACCAGCGGCAGGAACCTCTCCCTATACCAGTATGAGATGATTTTATAACGCTAATCTATCCCTCACACCAGTGGCAGGAACCTCTCCCTATACCAGTATGAGATGATTTTATAACGCTAATCTGTCCCTCACAGCGGTGGCAGCATCCTCTCCCTACAATAGTCTGAGAGCATGTGACATGCAGTGCTACGTGACTCCAGCTCATATCGAGGCTGGGTCACATGATGCATTGGCCAATCACAGCCATGCCATTAGTAGGCATGGCTGTGATGGCTTCTAAGGGCAAACGAGTGAAATGCTTGTTGATTGGTTGCCCTGCAGCTATTTAAAAGGCGCAAAAAAATACCTGAACCCCGAACCCGAACTTTTTTTCATATGTCCGGGTTCAGGTTATGGACACCCTAAAGTCCGGTACGAACCCGAAATTTACAGTTCGGGTTCGCTCAACTCTAGTTGTAACATGACAAAATGGGGAAAATTTCAAGGAGTATGAATACTTTTTCAAGGCACTGTATATATGTATATATAATCAGCGAATTTAGCTGTTTGCCTGGAGTTCAGCGTTACAACGTTTTTCAGGTAGCAGGGTAGAATATAGCCAACATTAGTATAACAGCTGCAGTTAGTCTGAAAGAACAAGTAGATACTCCATTTGCATGTAACATACACAGCACACATGTCACATAAAAGGCAGGGTGCAGCTTCCTTCTAATTGAATTTTTGTGACAACAGAATGCATTCCAATGTCTACTACTTACATAGCACGTCTCTGTAGCAAACTCTTACAAATCCTCCAAATCCTCTATGTATTTAATGCTATAAGGTTGTGGTTGTAATATCAGCAATGTTTGAAACCTGTTGTGCAAGCACTGTTCCCGTCTACAGACAACTCTGACAAATGCTGCTGACACGCAAACAATTACAGAAGGGAACTCCTAAGTCCCAACATGGGTATTTTAATGTTCTCTCTAGTAAGAAAGCATGTACAAAATGGAATGTTCCACAGAAACCTTAGATATATTTCCGCATCTACGTCATAAAAAAACACTTTTACATGCACTGCAAGGGTTAAATGCTCCTTGAGGTCTAGATAACAGAAAAAGCAGTTTTACTTACCTGATCCTCCACTCCCACAGCAGACAGTGTTACCCTAGACTTCAACAATGGACTGTTTCCTGGTGTCCTCACTTCCAATGCAGGGCTATGGGCTCTGCATTGGACTTGATGCTGTCAGGGGACCTGTGACCAACAGGGTATAGGGGGAGAAGACTGCATGGATTTGTCTTACACTTGCACATGAGAGCCAGTGAAAACAGGCAGCTGGACTGAGTTTTTACTGCCCCCCAACCACCCCTCCTTAAAATGCAAAATCAGCAGCCAGGGGTTTACACATGCCATAATGTTTTGTGATTGTGGCAGGAATTATACACCCTGTGTCGACACATTCAAGGCAAAGGTGGATGAGCTGCAACTGCCCTGCTGTGGTAGTGCAGCATTTAGGGGGTTAAAACAGTCTGTCAAATGCTTCTGAAAAGTTATCTGAGTGCAGATTGCTTTTCAGAGGAGCACAAGTCCTTGCCGCAAGTGTAAACAAGTACATAACCGTGCACTGTTCTCAGCATCTTCACATCCAGTGCAGGGCTATGGGCTCTGCATCGAACTTGAGGCTGTCAGAAGAATTGTATAGTGGAGAAGAGACTGCGGGGACTCACCTTACTGCACGGTGGAGCCTTCGGGAGTGGGGGATCAGTGCATAAAACTGCTATTTCTGTTACCTCAGACTTAAATGAGCATTTAACCCTTACAATGCAAGGGCAGCCCCACTGCAAGGGAATATTGTTCCTTTCCCTGTAGGCTCAGTTCAAACTGCTGCAACATGGGATTCTACTTGTAAGACCGCAAATCGCATGATATGTCAAATTCAATGTTTCCATATGAGAGCCATCTTAACTGACACTACACAAATCGCTCCGACTTTAGAAAAGGTTCCTGCACTACTTTGGTCCAACTTGAATATGATTTCAGCCCTGGTACAGGGTCCTAAACAATTCGGAAGATAGTTGCAGGAAAAGTCATACGACTTTGCCATCGCAGCAATATAAACTGAGCCTTAGGCTGCTTTCACACTGCTCCGTTGAAAAAATGCATCAAAAACGCATATGCATTTCTGATGCATTTCCCATGCGTTTTCTGGTTGCCTAACTCCCAGCATGCACCTGTGTCTAAAAAAACACACCAAAAACGCAACTGCTTTGCATTGTTTTTGACTCGTTTTCTATTTATTTCAATAGAAAGCTGCGTTTTTGATGTGGTCTTGAAAAGGATGCAGCAAGCAAATGCAAAATGTACTGCATGTACTTTTTTCTTCTTGCATTATTGGCAAGGTAAAAATGCATCAGTGTGAAGGGGCACTAACATTTGTGACTCTGATTCCTCTCCATTCAGTTTTACCCGGTTCCCAATTGGGCATTTTATTTAAAATACTATTAAGAAAGAGCAAAAATCTATGATTAGTGGTATGGCATAATTAATGAGATCAGCATCTGTCTCAGAAGAGATCTGACAACTTGGAACATTTAAAAGCCGACATGAAAACCTATATGATGGCGTGCTAACCCCAGTCAGGAATCACAGCCAGAAATAATTCTGTCCAATATAGAATCCTGGTAAACCTAATTAGTCAAACACAATCTGTTATATGAATGTCTACCTCAATAACTGAAGGCACTTCTGACTTCTTTTCCCAGAAATACCGATTTACAAAATAAGAAAACTAGAGCAGCTGTCCATAGTGACCAATTAGCTTCTAACTCCCAAATTAAACAAGAAATTAGACTGGTAACATGCTCTTTTCTGCTCCAGATTCTGTAAATCAGCTTTTGTAATTAAAAATATGTTCATGCATGTGTATACAGATATGTCCTTTCTAGAAGTGAAAGCCAAGGTCTAGTGTAAACTCCCTCTGTGACAACATGCAAACCTGTCCCAGCTTACCAGACATTGCTGCCTGTCCTCCTGGACATGGAAGAGAAGCTGGTTAGGGGTCTGTATAGATGGCTATCCTCCTCCTTGTCCTCCTGAATTCTCAGTCCATGTGGATCTGTTAACTTGACTCTGGCAGAGATCTCTAATCCACAGCCTTGTCAAGAGTTAGCTCTGCAGGCACAGTTGTGTCATTGTCAGCTCCCAGGTCTGTCACACAGGCTCCTGAATCCTCCCCTTTCACTGTACAGGCATTGAATGCCCGGCTTCTGTTCTAGCTGACTAGAGGGGAGGAGAGAAAACACCTATAAGAAGGCATTAAATGACTGTGTTTTCCTTCATCATGTACAAATTTCCATTTGCCTGCATAAAACAAATTTAAAGGGTCACTCCATCAAAAATAATTTCTTTTTTTGGCAAATGCTGATGGAGAGTTACACCATCTGATGTCGGTGTGTATTTTTCTGAGCCTGCACACCTGCTGTGACCACCATGGTGTCCTACTCTCACACCAGCGCCATCAGTTCCGTCGTGAAAACTGAATCCTTCTACATCAATTTGCATTTGTTTTATACATTTGTCTTCAGTTAGAGCTGTATTAAACCTAAAAAACAAAAATATTATGTAGCGCACCCCCTAAGGAGCCGCAGTTAACTGGGATCCCCCACCCTGCATAGCCAGGCACTTTCACAGGCACTCCAGAGACAGAGAACAGCCCATGACTTTGTTTTTGCTGTTTATTGAGGACTAATAACTTGGATAAGGATGGGAAATGATGGGTTGCCCACTTGTCTTCAGCAACATTTTAGCAACATCTTCAGGGACATCTTCATGAACACAGTCTATATGCAGCTTCCTCGACACTCCTTCTGCACTTCACTTGCTTGCAGACTGCAGCTGAATCACTGAAATAAAATGACAGCCATAGTCAGATTCAGCAATAGCCCTTTGTAGGCTGGAACTCAAAGCCCCTTGTTGTGTAGCAGAACACAGTGATCAGCTTGCAATCCCACTCCCATGGCTACTGGTCCCAGCCCCACCTCTTCTGCCAACCTACCTGGCTGCAGATGCCCCTTTCACTTGCCCCCCCAGGCTAACTTCACACAGTGGTCCTCCAGACTGACTTTCTCTTACCAGCCCACCCAGCTGACTCTGCAGGGGATCTCCCAGGGAAGGGATGAAGACACGGTGTTCAGGGAGAACTGGCTAAATGTAGCGGTCTCTCCTCTTGTAAGTCCCCAGGAGTGCTCCTGTACTCACACTGTCCTTTCACTTACTCCTGTGCCTCCAGGAGAGGCTTCCTCCATGTGTTGTGGCAGGATCCTTCCAGCACCCGAGCCCCGGCCCAAGGTCACCCCCCCAGACTAGGGGGCACCCTTAAGGTGTCTCCACAGTACTATATCTCCATCTTCCACCCAACTGCCCCTGCTGGCATGGCTCATGCCTATTTATGAGGTGAACTTGCCCCTGCCAGCCCTTTGCTGGGAATTGGCTGAGGCCCTCATAAATATTCCAAACAGCTCCTCCTAACTTCCACCCCCTAGCTCTAGACGTTCCTACCACCTCCCAGACCAGGGTGAGGCACCAGAAGAGCTGTCAGGATGAGTCACCCAGCCTGACTCCCTGAACCCTGACCCAGATTCACAGCTCAGGCTTAGCCCTGTACCTACACTAACCTACCTTACATCTAGCACACACTAGAGGGTGCTACAATTATAGCGCAGCTTACCAATCCTTCGATGTGGTGGCTGCATTATTTGTTTTAATCTTTGTTGTCACCGGTGATCTGGCCAGGGAGTCTGATGTCCAGAAAAAGTAGCATGAGAGGGTTGAAATAAACAATTTAACACTGACAGGGATGTTTACAATGGTCAGCTTTTATTCATTTATGTAAATCCTTTATTCCAAAAGGGGAAAAAAATTGTTCTGGTATCTGCTTAAAAACCACTTCAAAACCAGGACAATTCTGACATTTCTGTCTTTTGCATTTTTTTGCTAGAAAATGACTTAGAACCCCCAAACATTATATCTTTTTTTAAGCAGAGGCTCTGTAGAATAAAATGGTTGTTGTTGCAATTTTTTATGTCACACTATATACGTGAAGCGGTTTTATCAAATGCTTCCGCTGCATAAACTGTGGGCATTGGATAGTGTATAAGGAGTTTTTCTATTTGTGTGTGTTTTTTGTTTTCTCTGGATTGAACTGGATGGTCTTTTTTTCAACCTGGTTAACTATGTAACTATGTAAACACAAATTTTCAGGAAAAAATACCCTTTCAATGAATTTTAGTACCTTTTTTGCTAAAATATAAAAGATGATACATAGATATCTTACATGCGATGCTTTAAAATTGCATAAACCCATTGCATGGCAACAAACTACGGTACCTAAAATAGCATCATTTTAAAGGAGAAGAGAAAGACTTTAAAGGAAAGAAGAATACTAATGCGGGCTGACATCACTGAGCTGGTACAGGCTTGGGAAAGATCCCAACTTTACAGTTAGGATCCACCCAGATGCCTGGACCTGCAGCTGACTCAGCCTCTCAGCGGGTCACTGGGAGATTAAGCCAGCCGCTCCCACCCCCTCCACAGCCCGATCCTCCAGTGACCACTGGAGGGGCAGAGCAGAGAACTGGTGACTGACAGTCACTGGTCCTCTGCTCATTGAAGTCTGAGAACTGAGCAATCAAGGGTCTTTGATCGCTCAGTTCTTAGAAACGGCAGGGGACAAATGCAGCATCAGACTAATGTTGCATCTACCTAGGTGAGTATAAATGTTTATTTTTTTGTAAACACCATACTTCTCTTTTAAAAGCCTTTACAGGTTACCAGTTCACAGCTACACAGGGGTACTGGCACTATAATTATTGCTCTCACTCTGACATTCCCAGTGATACCTCTTACATATGTGTGTGGGACATATGTGTGCATTTGCATTTGCACGTGAGCATGGGGGGGTGGGGTGGGGCGGGGTACATTAAACATTTTTTAATTTTTATTTTATTTTCTTTTTTAAATCAACTGTATTGCTATCACAAAGCATGAACAACATCCCTTGTGATAGCATGGAGAGGTCCTCTTTATGGAGAGATCTGGGATCTATTAGACCCCATATGTGTCCTCTGGCCTCCAAAGAATCTGATCAAACAAAGATTGGTTTGATCAGATGCTTTAAAAGTTGATACCAGCTTGTAAACAAACAAACCAAGACCAGCAGTGACAAAATCCTGGCTGCTTTTGGTTTCTGAAATCACAGAGGGGGAGGAACAACAAAAGTTCCTCTCACTCTGTGTACAGCATCAGATACCACCAATCAGAGAGGGTGCCTGCGGTGTGTGTGGGGAGGGAAACCCTGTTTCACTGACTGTAAGGGTGATTGAGCAGCTGTATAGCCTACTGAAGAGAATGGTACTAGGATCATGGCTGTAGCTGCAGCCATGATCCTAGTATAGGCACCTCAATACGAGGTATTGAGATGGTTAATAAGTGTTAGCTGGCGTTCAACTTTAAATTGTTAGTCAAGGGTGTCTCCGTTGCTCCATTGCCATTATAATGGTGAAAGAAGCTAAGTTAATTTCCCAGACTGAGTCTCCTAATTTTGTTTGAAAACCCCCCAAATTTTATCCAGTTCTTCTATTTGAATGGAATGCCAGACCTATAAAACTATCTATGATTTTTATTATAAAAGCAAGATACTGATATAAGCCAGACACTGGGTGAAGTTCCGCTGTAAGCCAGCAGCTACAAATGCAAATAAGGTCTTCCCACAGCCATCTGGCTTCCTGAGGAACCACAGCCAGCTCCCCAATGTGCATGTGCAAGCTCATGCGGCACCAGTGTTGCCAACCATCAGTATTTTTACTGCCAGCCAGTAAAAAATGGGCACTTTAACCTGCCAGAAAATGCCAGTGACAGGAAAAGGTTGAAAGTAAAATATATGACTGTGACGCTTGGTGTCTGCTACAGTGTGTTTGGTTGGAGTGCCGGCTGGGTGCGGGTCTAGCGGAGGCAGTCCTGAGCGTGTCGTGCAATGTCATGGTGCAAAGGAGGTGAGCCAAATGCCCAGAGCCTTGTGTGTGCATGTACAGGATAGGAGCAAGGCAAAACAGGAGCGGGACTGTCAGTGCTGTTTGGACTGGAGTTGACTGAAGGGACCACCTGGCGTGGAGAGAGAAAAAATTTGACATGTTTGTAATCTATTTACTCTGCTCAACATATTTTTATATATTTTACCAAAATAATTGGGTATTATATTGTCAGGTCACCTGAGACCAGGTGACAGATGCACATTGGTGTTGGGATCGCACCGCTAAGGTAGTGAACCCTTCGGCTGACTGCTTCAGGTGGAGCTCGTGATGGTTCAGAAAAGTCCACTGGAGCACGGACACAGATAGCACCATAGGCGTGCGCAGCCTTTTGCATTAGGGTGTGCACCTCAAGCCAAAGCTCAAACACACGTGCGTCTTTGTGTGTGTATATATATATATATATATATATATATATATATATATATATATACAGTATAGACCAAAAGTTTGGACACACCTTCTCATTCAAAGAGTTTTCTTTATTTTCATAACTATGAAAATTGTAGATTCACACTGAAGGCATCAAAACTATGAATTAACACATGTGGAATTATGTACATAACAAAAAAGTGTGAAACAACTGAAAATATGTCATATTCTAGGTTCTTCAAAGTAACCACCTTTTGCTTTGATTACTGCTTTGCACACTCTTGGCATTCTCTTGATGAGCTTCAAGAGGTAGTCACCTGAAATGGTCTTCCAACAGTCTTGAAGGAGTTCCCAGAGATGCTTAGCACTTGTTGGCCCTTTTGCCTTCACTCTGCGGTCCATCTCACCCCAAACCATCTCGATTGGGTTCAGGTCCGGTGACTGTGGAGGCGTGTTTGGGGTCATTGTCCTGTTGAAAAATAAATGATGGTCCAACTAAACGCAAACAGGATGGAATAGCATGCCACTGCAAGATGCTGTGGTAGCCATGCTGGTTCAGTATGCCTTCAATTTAGTATAAATCCCCAACATTTATAAGGCAAGAAATCACATTTATTAAACCTGACAGGGCACACCTGTGAAGTGAAAACCATTTCAGGTGACTACCTCTTGAAGCTCATCAAGAGAATGCCAAGAGTGTGCAAAGCAAAAGGTGGCTACTTTGAAGAACCTAGAATATGACATATTTTCAGTTGTTTCACACTTTTTTGTTATGTATGCGTGGATCGCCGTATATAAACGGTGATTTGTGGGAATGTGCCACTTTGCCACCATCTTTCTACGCGAGGTAGTCAGCAAGTGGTTAAATGCCATTTCTTTACATTTTTCTCACACATTAAAATAACGCTTTGATATCTGGTCAGATATGAAAGCAATATTTTAATACGTGTGAGAAGAATTAAAAAAAATGACATTTAAAAATCTACTGATTATATATACATATATATATGGCACATTTGGAAAAAAAAAAAACATCAATGCACATGAATTTCAACTTGTCAGCAAAATTTTTTATTTACTATATATGAGGCTGAGCATATATGACAACTTTCACTGGTCTGGTATTTACTATATATGAGGCTGAGCAGGGCAGGCAGGTACATGGTGGCACATAAAAAGAAGCAACAATACATACAAAGTTTTCAGCAAAAAAGTGTGTACTTTTTTGCTGAAAACTTTGTATGTATAGTTGCTTTTTTTTTTTATGTGCCACCATGTACCTGCCTGCCCTGCTCAGCCTCATATATAGTAAATACCAGACCAGTGAAAGTTGTCACCATGTGCCTGCCAATGCCCTGCCTGCCCTGCTCAGTGCTGCTCAGCCTCGAGTCACACACACTGCACAGCTCACCTCTCCCCACCGCTGCTTCTCCCTATGTGCACTGCACTCACTGCCAGCCCAATGTTGAAAGCGGCAAGAAGAGAGGCCGGAGGGCAGGCGGAGTGCAGCCGCATATCACTCCACCGCTGCCGATGCCGGAACTATAGAAGAAGCATTGGCAAATGTGGCTCGGCTTCTGATTACTCCGCCTCCCTCCCACTCACAGCACAGATAGGTGAGGTCTTTTTGCTGGACTCTAGTGACAGACACTGACACACAACATGACACACATGTATTTTACAAGCCAGCAACCATCAAGGAACACATTAGCACAGCCACAGCTAGTAGCAGAGCAGTAAAAGCAAGACTGAGCACAGGGGGGATTAGGGTGTGCCTGGGCACACTCGGCACAGCCTGTGTGCACACCTATAGATAGCATAGTGAGCTAGAGCATAAGATTCCCCAAGGTGCGGAATCTAAGAGTCAGCAGGTGTTCACCAGAGCCTCTGATGGTGAGGATGGACTTCGCTGCAGCTGACTCCAGGTCGCGGCCCCCAGGCTCTCCCAGCTCACGCTCACGACTGTCTTCAGGTGGATAGAGAGGAAGCAGCAGGCAGGGCTAAGGGTGTGTCAGGAAGGCACATCAAGGGTCAGGGCAACCAGCAGATAGGATAGTCAGAACACGCTGCAGGTCGGGGTATCAGGCAGGCAGGAATAGTCAAGAGACCAGGCCAAGATCGGTACATGGAAAAAACTAGAGCACATGCCAAGGAACACACACACAGGGAGCCTAGACACACTATTGCTTGGGCAAGGCTGGCTTGCACTACATGGAGTTAAGTAGTCTTTCCTGTTGGAGGCCGGGGTGGAGCCCTGCTGAGAGGAGATTACTTAAACATTCAGGTGTGAGAGCTCAGTCCCTAAGCTGAACACAGAGCAGAGAGATAAGCAGACATACAGATATGAACCATAATTGCAGATCCATGGCATATATTGTGTATGTGTGCATTAAAATGCATTTAAGAGAATTTTTTTCTGAAAATTAGCATTTGATAAATGGTATAAAAATTGCATCAATCACTATTTAATTCTCAAGGACCTCTGCTTTCAGAAATTATATAATATCTAGGGGTTCTAAGTAATTTTCTAGCAAACAAATTCTGATTTTAACATGTATGTGAAAAATATCAAAATTGGCCCAGATGCAAAGTGTTAACCATGTGTCTATGAGGCATAGACTCCAAAGAAAAGACATATTTATGCCCCTGTACAAATCATTAGTAAGACCCTTATTTGGAATATGCAGTTTAGTTTTGGGCACCAGCCACTAGCACATACATTTATGATAGCAAATTCAACATAAATTACAGAAATGTGATTGTTCATAGATCAATCCTCATCGTCATCATAGATCAAGCCCCATGTTATAATCATGATGTCATCATGCACAGGGCCGGTGCTATCACTTAGCAAACTAGGGCGCTATGCTGCTCTCCAACAGCTTCGTAACACTCCGTTGACTTCCCCACACAGTCCGCAGTAAGGTTGCATCATGCTGCTCGCTATTGTTGTGCACACCTCCGCAACTTGTACCTGCATATTGTGTATGTGATTTGTTCCTATTGAAGCCATGCCTCAATAGGAGCAAATCACATACACAATATGTAGTAATGAAGGTGCACGCTGATAAAGCAAACAACAGAATCAAAGAATTTTGCAGAGCAAACTTGATGTAGTATTTTGGGTCTGGGTACTCTCCACTCTCCTCCATACCCGGGACTTGCCTAACTACATAATAATAGATATCCTTGGATTTGGGGCAGGCTACCTCCACCTTGTCCATGTAAATATAGTGTTCATAGTTCAACTTCTGATATTCGGTGGAACTCTGTGCAGGTGGCTGTCCCTTTCACAAACACCTGATGGTGTTTGGGAGCCTGTATATTGTCTCAGACAGCAGATTGTTATTCCAAGGTATATGTAATTGCCTCCTGGGGGATCAAGAAATAATATTGGTATTGGATTGTATATATGTAGGTTTTCTGTTCTATTTAGTTTTTTTCTATTTGTTGAACTGGATGGATTTGTGTCTTTTTTTAAACCAGACAATATATGTGGGCAGGAGGGTTGCTTGTCACATCCTCCATGTTTTCCCATTAACTCGTTGGGCATAAAGTATTGGGTCACATGGAAGGCATGGTTTCTTCTTGGCCATTTTAGGCACTTTGTTACAGGGTCACGTGAAACACACACAAGGTACCTGACGATGTCACCTAACGACGAAACGCGTAGGGAGGAAGTGGTTACGTGAGACATGACTACAGGTTGGGACGCAGCAGCCATTTTGATGGTTTGAAACGCCGGATGCTTTTCATGTTACTACATGCGGTTTTACTTCTTGACAAATATTGATGTGGAAGTGAATCTAGGAGCTATTTTATACATTCTGGTTAATATCCCATGCATTTGGAGGTCGGGTGGAAACACTGGTGGTTATTCCATAAGGGTGATTGATGCAGAAGGTGACACTCACAACTACCCAATACAGTTACGTAATATGGTTCCCATCTTGATTGATGGTAAGAGGCAATGTGTGTGGATGCTGCTGGTGGGATATCCTAATGCCTATGATCACACCTGTCGTCTTGTTTACCTTCTTCACTGAAGTTTTAAGAACTCATAACCAGTCAGGTTGAAAAAAGACACAAGTCCATCCAGCTCAACAAAAAATAATTGAAAAATTATATTTAACCATACAATCCCATATACAATCCTTCACCCACAGTTGATCCAGAGGAAGACAAAAAAATTTGCTATAGCGAGGGAAAAAAATTCCTTCCTGATCCCCCAAGAGGCAATCGGATTCACCCTGGATCAACTTTACCTAAAAATGTTAGTACCCAGTTATATTATTTAATTTAAGGAAAGAATCTAGGCCTTTTTAAAAGCAATCTACCGTGCTGGCCAAAACCCCCTCTGTAGGGAGTCTATTCCACATTTTCACAGCTCTAACTGTGAAGAAACCTTTCCATATTGGGAGATTAAATCTTTTTTTCTCTATACGTAAAGAGTGCCCCCTTGTTCTTTATGATGACCTTAAAGTAAATAACTCAACACCAAGTTCACTATATGGACCACTTATGTATTTGTGCATGTTGGTCATATCCCCCTTAACCTCCTCTTCTCAAGAGAGAATAAATTCAGTTCCTCTAATCTTTCCTCATAGCTGAGTTCATCCATGCCTCTTATTAGTTTGGTTGCCCTTCTCTACACTTTCTCCATTTCCCCAATATCCTTTTTGAAAACTGGTGCCCAAAACTGAACTGCATATTCCAGATGAGGTCTTACTAATGATTTGTACAGGGGCAAAATTATGTCTTTATCTCTGGAGTCCATACCACTCTTAATACAAGAAAGGATTTTGCTTGCTTTGGAAACCACAGCTTGGCATTGCATGCCATAATCAAGCTTATGATCTACCAAAACCCCCAGATCCTTCTCCACTATAGATTCCCCCAGTTGTACACCCCCTAGTATGTACGATGCATGCATATTCTTAGCCCCCAAATGCATAACTTTACATTTATCAACATTAAACCTCATTTGCCACATAGTCGCCCAATTAGACAGTGCATTGAGGTCTGCTTGTAAGTTGGAGACATCCTGTAAGGACGTTATTCCACTGCATAGCTTGGTGTCATCTGCAAACACTGAAATGGTACTTTTAATCCCAGACCCTATATCATTTATAAATATATTGAAAAGTAAGGGTCCCAACACTGAACCTTGGGGTACACCACTGATAACCATAGACCATTCAGAGTAAGAATCATTAATCACTACTCTCTGAATTCTGGCTTTTTGCCAGTTTTCTATCCATTTACAAACTGATATTTCTAAGCCTGTAGACTCTACCTTACAGATTAGCCGCGTGTGGGGAACGGTGCCAAACGCTTTTGCAAAATCCAAGTATACCACGTCCACAGCCACCCTTCTGTCCAAGGTTTTACTTACCTCCTCATAAAAAGAAATCAGGTTTGTTTGACAACTTCTGTCTTTCATGAATCCATGTTGTCTGTTGCTTAAAACATTTTTTTCCAACAAGAACTCATCTATGTGGTCATTTTTAAACTCTCCAGTATCTTCCCAGCTATAGAAGTTAAACTAACAGGTCTATAGTTACTTGGTAAAGACTTCGATCCCTTTTTAAATATGGGCACCACATTGGCCCTACGCCAATCCAGTGGTACTATTCCAATCATTAATGAGTCCCTAAAATTTAGATACAATGGTTTTGAAATGACAGACCTCAATTCCTTTAGGATCCGTGGATGGATGTCATCTGGTCCAGGTGCTTTATCTACCTTTATTCTGTCTAAATACTTCTGGAGCATTTCACTTTTGAGCCATTGTGGATCATTTGGGCCTGTGTCACTACCACACCCATTATGGAGATGAGCTCCCCCATGCTCCTTTGTATACACAGAGCTGAATAATGTATTTAATAAGTTTGCCTTCTCTTTGTCCCCAGTCGCGCACTCTAGATTATTTTGTAAAGGGCTTACATGCTCAGACCTGACCTTTTTACTATTAATATATTTGAAGAATTTTTGGGGGTTTGTCCTACTATCTTTTGCAATCTGTCATTCGTTTTGAATTTTTGCATCCTTGATTTCCTTTTTACATATTCTGTTATATTCTTTGGAACATTTAAAAGATGATTGTGTTCCCTCATTTTTGTATTTTATAAATGCTCTTTTCTTATCATTTATAACTTTTTTAACTTTGGCCGTGAGCCACATAAGTTTTATTTTTAGCCTTTTAAACGTATTGCCCATGGGAATAAACTTTGCAGTGAGTTGGCATACAGTCTTTTTGAAAAATTCCCATTTCTGTTCTGTGTTCATCGATGCCAATATTCACTCCCAGCCTAAGTCCTGGAGAGCAGCTCTCACCCTTGTAAAATTTGCTCTCTTAAAATTAAGTGTTTTTATCTTTCTAGTATGTGTTTGTTGCTTGTAGCTTACATTAAATGAAATCATGTTATGGTCACTGTTACGCAGATGTTCTTTTATATGAATATTGGTAATAAGCTCTGCATGGTTTGAGATTACCAGGTACAGCAAAGCATCATTCCTAGTTGGAGCCTCAATAAACTGGTCCATAAAATTGTCCTGTAATAGGTTTATAAACTTTTACCCTTTAACTGTCCCAGCAGTGCCATTACTCCAGTTAATTTCCAGGTAGTTAAAATCCCCCATTGTTATCACTGGCCCAGCCCTTGCAGCTCTTTCCATCTGTGCAAGGAGCAGAGTCTCCACCTCCTCTTTAACACAGGGAGGTCTATAACAAACTACAATGATAACCTTTGTAGTGTGCACACCCATATGCAGATCTACCCATAATGCTTCAGACTCATCACACTCTCCATCAACACTCCATCACACTCACTTTGAGATCACTTCTCACATCGAGACAGACACCACCACTCTTCTGTTTTACCCTGTCTTTCCAAAAGAGAGCATAGCCAGGAATATTAATAGCCCAGTCACGTGAAGAATGAAGCCAAGATTCAGCTATAACAATCAACTCATAGTTCTCCTCACGCACCAGAGCTTCCAACTATTTTGCTTGGCAGACTCCTGGCATTGGTGAACAAACACTTTAATTCACTGTCACATTTTGCACATGTATGTTACATATTTTTTAATTTTAGTACAAACAGTACCCATTCCAATGGTTGATTGTAACATGGGAACCTTCATATCATCTTCCATAGCCCTCCCCCATCTTTCCCCATTCCACCCACCAATAGGGGCTGACCCCTGTCTGACCTGTCTACCCCATTATAATATAATGCACCTTCCCCCCTCAATCCTAGTTTAAAATCTCCTCCAACCTTCCCATAAACCTCTCCCCCAACACAACAAACACCTTTTGATTTAGGTGCAAACCATCTTTAGCATATAGGTTGCACCCCAATGAAAAGTCAGCCCAGTGCTCTAAAAACCCAAAGCCCTCCTCTTTACACCAGGTCTTTAGCCATGCATTCAGGGCTCTAATCTCCCCCCTGCCATTCCTGTGTTGCGCATGTCACAGGCAATATTTCAGAGAATATTGCCTTGGAGGTCCTTCCCTTCAACTTGCAACCTAATTCTTTAAATTGGTTCTTAAGGAGCCTCCACCTTCCATATATTCTGTCATTGGTTCCAACGTGGACCAAGACAGCTGGGTCATGCCCAGCACCTCTCAGAAATGTATCAACCCGGTCCACCACATGCCGAACCCTGGCACCATCGGAGACAGCAAAACATTTGGTTGAGGCAATCCTAGCGAAAAATTATTCTGTCAGTCCTTCTAATTATAGAATCCCCAATTACCACCAACTGTCTAGGCCTACCTGCAATACCCCTACCACCCCTACTAGATGGGCTGCTCTCCCGGCTGCTAGGGGGAGCAGTGACATCTAGGGCTGCCACCTCTGAGTTTGCCACCCCCACATCTTCACTCAACTTGGCAAATCTGTTAGGGTGCTCAAACCCAGGGCTGGCCTTCCTTTTCTGTAAGCCCCTACCACTCCCTCTAACTGTATTAACCCATCTACCTACCTTATAACCCTGACTTACCCCTCCACCCTCCCCATTAACCCTATTAGCCACCTGCTCGATGAGCAGAGGACCCCTTTCAAGGTTGGCAGTTCTGCCCAGCGTTGCAATTTGCTCCTCCAGATCTCTAATGTGAGCTTCCAGAAGGGCAACCTGCTCACATCTGTCACAGTGGCATCCATCCTGGAGTCGTAGCTCCATAAATGCGGCACACTATGCACTGTACAAAACCTTCAATCTTGTTAGCACACATTTTCCCAGATACAAAAACACTAATAACAGGAGATTTCAGATGTTACTTACAGGTTTGAAGATTTCTTTTATAATCTCCTGTTTTAAACTCTGGTTTTTAACTCACCACTTGGTCAGAGTTCCAGCAAGCAAAAAGATGGCAAGCTCAAGGATGAGCAAGCTCAGAAATTAGTTCTACAGAGAGTTTTATAGGAATTGGATCACCTGTGACCAATTAACCACTCCCCTTAATTAGTAGTCTGAAGTAAGGAAAGAAAAAAAAAAGCTATTTAAAAAGTGACAGAAAAACTGTTAAAAAGCTGCAAAGAAAAAGCCCCAAAAAAGCTAAAAAAAACTGCAAACACCAGCAGTTACAATCAAAACTGTTTCACTCAAATTGTCCCACTCTTCAGCTTTCAACCAGCAGACACGTTCACTTAACTTGACTCTTGAATTTTCTATACCTCTATACAGGATAAGGAACCTCTGCAGTGCAATACATTCCCGTTGCTCTGAGAAACACACCTCTGGCAGAAAGGAGTACCGACGACATCACCCTCGCTGCTAGAGACTGTGCCACCTATAACAGGTACACACTGTCGACAAGCTGCTTGTTACACTTTGGTTACTCTAGGCAACCACTTGTGTTCACATTACTCCATGCTGATATCTTCATACCCCAATGTGCTAAGACCCTTTTAGTAAATTATATGCGCTTGTTACTTACAATACTCCCCTTTCAGTAACTTCAGACGAGACTGGGACAGAGTTTCAAATGCTTTATTTGTTAAAAGTGCAAAAATAGACATTTCACAGTCCAGAGACCTGTTCCACATGTGTTAATTCATAGTTTTGATGCCTTCAGTGTGAATCTACAATTTTCATAGTCATGAAAATAAAGAAAACTCTTTGATTGAGAAGGTGTGTCCAAAATTTTGGTCTGTACTGTACATTCCAGCACTGGTGTCTTTGGGGTAAACCCCAGGTTCCTATAGCTTCATATCCCGATAGTGATCAATAGCATCCTTCTAGCTCCGTGGAGAACTTCCACACGTACTAATAAATACCAGGAAGCTCTCTGGCTGCTTTCCTGGGCTCCAAACCACGGTCCTTTTATATATCACAGGACCAGTGGGTTGAACCTAACAAAATGACCCACCCAAAAGCAAAAGAGCTGGGAAAGGTCTTAACTCCTACCCTCCCAGCTGTGACAACATCAAACTAACTTGCTAAAACTTCCAACCTGCTTCCATATATTATTGCTTAACATGCCTTGTTCTGTACTGTATGGAGGTGATCATCTTGGCAGAAGCATGGTTTTGTTTCCTTGTGTTAGAGCAGGCATTGCCAAATGGCAGAACACAGTCCAAGCAACGGTTCATCCAAACTGCCAGCACACATTTGGCTCCTTCTCTGCAGTGATTGGTTGTTAGAACTGCCAGCGTCCTAACAACCAATTACATCACATGCATCCCCCATCCCCAGGAGTGAGGTGGTATGTTCTTTGTCTAGACCTGCAGCCTGCTTTGCCTGCCTGTCCCTAAATGTTACCCTATATATGGGGCAATCTGATGAGGACTTCTGATGTAAGGGGGCAGTCTGGTGGGGACATCTGATGTAAGAGGGCACACTGAAAATTAGCAATTATTGAAAGGTAACATTGCTTATTTATATAGACATAACATGACTACATACAGTATATACTGAGATCATAACCATGAATTTCGGACACCTGCTGGAAGAAGATTTTACTGACCGTACCTTCTTAAATATTAGTTCAATACCCATGGCCTACAGCAAGAGGTGTCTGCTTTAGTTTGCCTTTTTGCTTGTTTTCTTTTCACTTAAATTCCATTCTAAGCCTTGGGTTTTTTTCCTACTCTGTTTTTTTACTCTTGTCACTCATTCATCTTTCACTTTCTGCCTTGTCTCTGAGCATTTGATATTATGTTCACCTCAGTCAACTTCAGTAATATTGACATACACTTGCATTTTTTGTTCAGCATTATACTCCTTGCTTTCAGTCAGACACTATAGTTATACATTGTGGTAGCGAGGTTTATTTTCTCATATGTCTTTTACAGTCATTTTCATGGAGGTTATTATGTTGGTTTGGGTTGGCTGGTTCTCCCTGTTTGGCCTACTGGGCCTTTTTGGATCTTACACCCACAGCTCCCAGGACAGACATTTTCAGCGGTAGTCCAGTAAATATAAGCACGTGCATTCCCTCTAACAGTTTTGTAAGTATGGGCACAGTATGGCGGTTCTATAACGCTTTGACCCTATACAATTCATTTACCTTTTCATTATACTTATACAGTTTTTACCTTATAGATATCAAGTTTGCATCAACTCCTGAGAAAGTGAACTAGTGTTCACGAAACGCGTCGGTTCATTCAATGCGTAGGATGCATTCTTGTACTTATTTTGTACTTTTGTTATTGAAAATCATATTTTACTGCAATACTATGTGTACAACATTGCTAATCTGTTCCTATACCTGACATCTGTTTGTGGCTACTGTAGATCTTATCTGAACCAATAAATATGTTGTTTTTTATTTCATCAATACCAGTATCACGCCTCATTTAAAGTCCCAAGGGCATAAATTTCTGTATTACAGCAAGAAGAATATCTACCAAATCTAACCCTAACGACTTGTTTATATTTGCATTGACCCTCTGAAAAGTATGTCTTTTGTTTTCTATGCAATCTATAGACAAAAGATGTAAAAAAACAGTGTTTTTCTCTAGTTTGACCAGTATTCATTTTAAAACAACAAAGGATCGATTAATAAAAAAATTTGGCCCTGTAAATTTCTCAGCATTTGCACAGCTGTTTCAAATGATCCCCAAAATGTGTCTAATATGTGTATTTCCTATGATGGTCAATTCCATCTAGTGGCCATGATTAGGCATTTTCCTTGAATACCTTAATCAGAAAAATACCACATTATGAACACTACATGAAGCAGAATATCAAATGAAATAAATATTTTAGGCAAAATACAGGATTATTTGTGACCGCTAAGAGAATTCTTGAAACGTTCACACAGCAATTTTTTTTTATAAATAGTGTACCCACGTTTTTTGTGTTTTTGGTTACCCATAGACTTCTATTAGATCGGTCCTTTTTGGTACATTTCCTGAAAGCGCACCAAAGATGCATCGTGCAGGACTTTGGGTTGGAGCAGTGTAAAAAAGGGCCTTAAACACTGAGCCAAAACTTGACTTCGGGATTTAATAACCCATTACATAATATCCCATCTGTAATACTTCTTTTTCATTGTATTTATTTATCTATTTCAGAGCTTTATATAGCACCATCAATTCACACTTTTCTAAATACATTTTACAACTGCCAAAGTTCCTAAACAAAAGTATAAATTGCAATGACCAGCACATAGGATTAGTGTCAAGGAGTCTGATGAGATATGTGCAGGTGTTATGTGTACACAGGTGTTGCCTTCACATGCTACAGCCGGTTGGGCCATGGTGTTGATGGACGCCAAACTCTTGTGTAAGAAGACTCTGTTTAAAGCAAGTATTCTTCAACTCATGTGTTCCATTGTAGATGCTAGAACTGTTTGTTTGCACTGTGCCTAAGGGTAACATCTGTGGACTTATGATCCATGAGGGGAATTCGCAAATACTGGAGCAGACAGAATCTGGAGCAATCAATCAGCTTCTGGCTTTCATTTTTAAAACTCTTCTAAATGCTTTTCTCCTGCCAGGAGAAAAGGAGCATCAAAAACATACCTGAGCCATTTTTTACACCCCTCACATTTTTGTAAATATTTTATTATATCTTTTCATGTGACAATGCTGAAGAAATGGGACTTTGCTACAATGTAAAGTAGAGACTGTGCATCTTTTATAACAGTGTCAATTTGGTGTCCTCTCAAAGTAACTCAACACACAGCCATTAATGTCTAAACTGCTAAAAACAAAAGTGAGTACAGCCCTTAGTTAAAATGTCCAAATTGGGCCCTTAACCCTGTTGGGAATGGAGTTTACCAGAGCTTCACAGGTTTTCACTGGAGTCCTCTTCTACTTCTCCATGACAACATCACGGAGCTGGTGGATGTTAGAGACCTTGCGCTCCTCCACCTTCCATTTGAGGATGCCTCACAGATGCTCAATAGGGTTTAGGTCTGGAGACATGCTTGGCCAGTCCATCACCTTTACCCTCAGCTTCTTTAGCAAGGCAGTGGTTGTCTTGGAGGTGTGTTTGGGGTCATGTTAGAATACTGCCCTGCGGCCCAGTCTCTGAAGGGAGGGGATCATGCTCCGCCTCAGTATGCCACAGTACATGTTGGCATTCATGGTTCTCTCAATGAACTCTAGCTCCCCAGTCCCGGCAGCACTCATGCAGCCCCAGACCATGACACTCCCACCGCCATGCTTGACTGCAGGCAAGATACATTTGTCTTTGTACTCCTCACCTGGTGGCCGTCACACACGCTTGACACCATCTGAACCAAATAAATGTATCTGGTCTCATCAGACCACAGGACATGGTTCCAGTAACCCATGTCCTTAGTCTGCTTGTCTTCAGCAAACTGTTTGTGGGCTTTCTTGTGCATCATCTTTAGACGAGGCTTCCTGTCCCTCTTCCACACCAAATGAGGTGGGGGGGCATGAGTAATTGGGTCTCTATTTTCCATCCAAGCTTCTGCCCATAACTGGGCAGGTCACTAGACTGCAACAACATAATGTTATAACAATGTACTATACTATGATCTGTATTCTACACGATTATATGACCTTGCACTTCTTTTATCAGAAGAGCACTCTGTTCAATGTTCTTCTGTATGACTAAAAAACAAATAAAACTTGATATATAAAAAAAGAAGATGCTTCCCTTTGGGACAACAACCATGCAGACCAATTTGATGCATGTGCGATGTATGGTCTAAGCACTGACAGGCTGACCCCCCCACCCCTTCAACCTCTGCAGCAATGCTGGCAGCACTCATACATCTATTTCCCAAAGACAACCTCTGGGTATGACGTTGAACACGTGCACTCAACTTCTTTGGTCGACCATGGCGAGGCCTGTTCTGGGTGGAACCTGTCCTCTTAAACCGCTGTATGGTCTTGGCTACCGTGCTGCAGCTCAGTTTCACGGTCTTAGCAATCTTCTTATAGCCTAGGCCATCTTTATGTAGAGCAATAATTCTTTTTTTCATATCCTCAGAGACTTCTTTGCCATGTGCCATGTTGAACAGTGAACTTCGAGTGATAGCGATAACACCAAATTTAACACACCTGCTCCCCAGTCACACCTGAGACCTTGTAACACTAACGAGTCACATGACACCGGGGAGGGAAAATGGCTAATTGGGGCCAATTTGGACATTTTCACTAGGATGTACTCACTTTTGTTGCCAGTGATTTAGACATTAATGGCTGTGTGTTGAGTTATTTTGAGGGGGCAGCAAATTTACACTGTACACTCACTACTTTACATTGTAGCAAAGTGTCATTTCTTCAGTGTTGTCACATGAAAAGCTATAATAAAATATTTACAAAAAAGTGAGGGGTGTACTCACTTTTGTGGGATACTGTAGGTATGTCAAGAAGCATGGACATTCAATCATTTAATCGGCCAGAATATTAATTTATTTTGGCCATTGAAATGAATGAGCGGTCAATCGCTGAACACGCTTAGAGCTTGTGCATGTTTAGATACATTTACAAACATTTAGTCGGGTCAGGTATTTTTCTACCAAACCGCTCCTCTTCTGAATGCAAAAGTGATGTTTTTTTTTCTGCCTTTAAATGTTCCTGCCTCTAAACCCCTGTAAACACCTATGTGAGCAAGGACATATAGGCTAATATTGAGGGGAGTTCAAAGGCAGAAAAAAATCAAATGCCTGTAAAGCAAGCTTTTTTTGATGCAATGTGCATAAGGCCTAAATAGCAGATCAGTGGCCCTATATTTACCCAGTGCCGGACAATATGCCCAGTAATCGCTGCGTACCAAGCTGCCATTTTAAGGTTCAGTACACAAAAGCAGTGTACTGAGCCAAACCAAGAGGCTGGGAACCAGGGGCGGCCCATTCATTGTGGGCGCAGGAGTGCCGCCACCTTTATCCCTTCCACCGGGTTGTTTTGTTAAGGCGAGAATGTCCACTATGTGGGTTAAAAGCAAGATAATATAATGTTGGTGTTGGCTCTGATTAGAGTCCAATAAAGTTCTAAAAGTTAGTCCAATGGGAATGGTTTTCCAAAGGGCAGTGCAATGTAGAAGGCAAGAAGTACTTCTGGAGACATAGGGAAAAAAAGAACACAAGTGCCTCTAAGTTTAGGTCCAAAACAAATTCTTTGTCTGACACGATCTGCCCTCAGTAAAGCCATGCTGTTTTGGGTCCAGCAAGCTGTGTATTTTTAGGTGATCAATGTTCCTTCTTTTCAGGAGTGATTCCATTAACTTGACTACAATTGATGTTAAATTCACTGGCCTGTAATTGCCAGCTTCTACCTCGCTGCCCTTCTTGCCGATAAAACTAGATGAAAGTACAGCTGTCTAAGGTATTGAGTACGATACTTGGTGATAGTTTTTCTTTTGTCTGTAGCTTATTACCAAACAGAAGTTGTATCAGATAAGTGTTTCCGAGCTTTAGGCAAACTGAGGGGTCATTTGCTATAGCGCTGCCGCAAAATAGCGGCAAAATTATCCGCTGCAAATTACCGCAATTCGCTGTAAATAGCACTAAAACTGTATTCACAATAGCGCTGGTGGCAAATTACTCCCAAAATGGAATTCACTATTGCTCCCAGGTCACAGATAATGCCAAAATACTTACTCTAGTCAGGACCTGGAGTAGTGCAAATAGAAATAATGTTTAGAGCATGATCTGATCCCCTAAATTGTACTAAAATATGTGGTATATTGTTTAAAGATAATCTGCTTTTAAACTGTATGAAAAAGTGATTTCTACACTGAAATATCTTAAAAAGTCTGAGAAGAGATAAATTCCCCATCTCTTTACATTTAGGTACTCAGCACAGCTGAGCACAACTGAGCATGCTCAGACACAGAACAACTCAGTTTTTAAATCTCATGGAGTAATTCCTTGAGTAGATAGTAAATACCAAAATGAGAGTTGTTTTACACAGCTTTTTTTAGGAGTGAAGATGAGAATTATGTAGCCCAATGCAATTTTCAGCCATTCATTCTAACGGTACAATTGTTATTTCTCCCAAATAAATCATTTTCATGTTGAGATGAAATGTATCTTTCTCTCAAAGAAATTGTCTTTGGACCAATGTTACATTTTTGATCTATTTTGTTTTTAAGAATGCTAGAATAATGTTTTCATGTTTGGGTAAAATATTTTTTTCTCTGTCACTTTCACTTGTTGATATCTAACTCACAAAAATATTTCCCCAAACTCACACAGGTGTCTATACAAACCACAAACAATACCATTGCTTATGGAAATTTAAAATGAGTCCCATTTTTTTTTATTCTTTCGAAATGATCCTAATTTGAGCCCAAAAAATATGATATGTGTACCAACATCAGAAATAAAAATGTCATTACCAAAAATCTGAGGATAACATTACTATTCTACACTCACGCAATAAGAACCACCAAAAATCACTGAATAAATTTAGAAGATTAAATCCTGACTAATGTAATTCCTATATATTCCTAGAAATGCAGTATCTGTGTATTTATGTGTAGAAGGATTTGACATGCAGTTGCCCCCTTGGTTTAAAAGGTAGCAATTCTGTCCACCATTGCAGATGTCCTGAGTTCGATTCCCAAGCATGTAACTTCATGTAGAGATGTTGTTTGTCCTCTCTATGTTGTTAAACATAACTCCTGACTTAGGGCCTTACCTAAATTATGTCTAAATGTAGTATTTATGTGTAGGAGGGTTCTACCACCATTGCAAATCTTGGCAGATATATTAGCTAGGCAATAGGGACGCCTGCCTTTACATGCACATAAGTGATATGATATCACTGTTCTGAAAACATCTGGAAACTGTGTGTGAAGAAAGAAACCAGATGCATGCTCTTCTGTATGCTGTATTTCCAAACACACTATCCAGATGTTTCAAATTGTTGTATCTCTCCTGTTTGTTGTAGAGATGTACTTCAATGTACGAACCCTTAGCTTGAGTCCTGTAGACGTTACCACCTGTCTTAACGATGGAAAATTTGGTTCCCCCGTTGACGTACAGTTTAGGAAGATGTGTATTTATGTGTCTATGACGTAAAGATCCTTATATATCCTTAATGTAATCAGTCCTAAATTAGAAGATTTAAATAAGTCAC
>BLSH010517255.1:151141-170760 GCA_018402905.1 Glandirana rugosa | reverse complement strand
ACCTTTTTTTTTTTATTTTTTACACTTTCTCTTTAAATTTTTTTTTTTGATCACTTTTATTCCTATTACAAGGAATGTAAACATCCCCTGTAATAGGAATCTTGCGTGACAGGTACTCTTTATGGGGAGATATGGGGTCAATAAGACCTCACACCTCCCCTCTAGGCTGGAAAGACCGAGATCTGAAAAAAAAAATGAGCGATCTCGGTCTTTTCCGCCGAGTTCACGGCATTGTTTACATCCCGTGACCCGGACGTGACGTCATACGTCGCGCCCGGGCCTCCGAGGCACATAGAGATGACTGGTGACCATCTGGTCATCAGTCATCACTACGCTCAGCATCCGCCGGTGACGGATCTGTTCTCCGGGCCGCCGATGGCACGAGCGGCCCGGGAGAAGCACCGGAGGGCGGCGGGAGGGGGGGGCATCCCCTCCCGCTGCCGATAAGAACGATCAAGCGGCTGAACTGCCGCTATGATCGTTCTTATGGTGCAGGGAATCGCCGGCGGAAAAAAATGATACCTGAATGATGCTGGTAGGTGCCGGCATCATTCAGATATCCCCACTCAAAGACAAGGACGTCTATAGACGTCCGGTGGTCGGCAAGTGGTTAATAAGTTTGCCTTCTCTTTGACCACCAGGCACGCACTCTAGATTATTTTGTAAAGGGCTTACATGCGCAGACCTGACCTTTTTACTTTTAATATATGTGAAGAATTTTTGGGGGTTTGTCCTACTATCTTTTGCAATCTGTCATTCGTTTTGAATTTTTGCATCCTTGATTTCCTTTTTACATATGTTGTTATATTATTTGGAACATTTAAAAGATGATTGTGTTCCCTCATTTTTGTATTTTTTAAATGCTCTTTTCTTATCATTTATAACTTTTTTAACTTAGGCCATGAGCCACATGGTTTTATTTTTAGCCTTTTAAATGTATCGAGCATGGGAATATACTTTGCAGTGAGTTGGCATACAGTCTTTTTGAAAAATTCACATTTCTGTTCTGTGTTCATCTTTGCCAATATTCCCTCCCAGCCTAAGTCCTGGAGAGCAGCCCTCACCCTTGTAAAATTTGCTCTCTTAAAATTAAGTGTTTTTATCTTTCTAGTATGTGTTTGTTGCTTGTAGCTGTCATTAAATGAAATCATGTTATGGTCACTGTTACCCAGATGTTCTTCTATATGAATATTGGTAATAAGCTCTGCATGGTTTGAGATTACCAGGTCCAGCAAAGCATCATTCCTAGTTGGGGCCTCAATAAACTGGACCATAAAATTGTCCTGTAATAGGTTTATAAATTATCGCCCTTTAACTGTCCCAGCAGTGCCATTACTCCAGTTAATTTCCGGGAAGTTAAAATCCCCCATTATTATCACTGTCCCAGCCCTTGCAGCTCTTTCCATCTGTGCAAGGAGCAGAGTCTCCACCTACTCTTTAACACTGGGAGGTCTATAACAAACTCCAAGGATAACCTTTGTAGTGTGCACACCCATATACAGATCTACCCATAATGCTTCAGACTCATCACACTCTCCATCAGCTAGGTCCTCATTCACACTCACTTTGAGATAATTTCTCACATAGAGACACACACCACCACCCTTCCGTTTTACCCTGTCTTCCCGAAAGAGAGCATATCCAGGAATATTAATAGCCCAGTCATGTGAAGAATGAAGCCAAGATTCAGCTATACCAATCAAATCATAGTTCTCCTCATGCCCCAGAGCTTCCAACTCACCTATTTTGCTTGGCAGACTCCTAGCATTGGTAAACAAACACTAATTCACTGTCACATTTTGCACATCTATGTTGCATATTTTTAATTTTAGTACAAACAGTTCTATTTCCAATGGTTTATTGTAACATGGGAATATCATCTTCCATAGCCCTCCCCCCATCTTTCTCCATTCCACCTACCAATAGGGGCTGACCCCTGTCTGACCTGTCTACCCCATTATAATCAAATGCACCCTCCCCCCTCAATCATAGTTTAAATACTCCTCCAGCCTTCCCATAAACCTCTCCCCCAGCACAACAGACCCCCTTCCTATCAGCAAGAAACTTTAGGCCGGCAGGATTGTGTCTGCTTGGTAATGTTCCTCATCCTCTGGGTACATGCGAGATAGCACATCAGGTTTGCCATTCTTGGAACCCGGTTTGTAAGTAATGTGAAAAGAAAAACGGGAGAAAAATAGTGCCCACCTGGCTTGATGAGATCTCAACCATTTGGCTGTCCTGAGGTATTCGAGTTTCTTGTGATCTGGGAAGATCAGAATTGGGTGAACTGTCACACTCCTGGCTGTGGAGTCTGTCTTATGCAGGGAGCAACCACTCTTATGGCCCTGATTCGCAAACCCCTGGTAGAGTAGACAGGGAGTTCGGGAGTGCAGGGGGGCATGAGGGCTGGACTGGTCCACTGATGATGATAATGTGTGATGTCCAATGATGACTCGTGCTAATGGAAGTCGGTGGTACAGGCTGGGTCGGCAACTGACTGTCAAATGCGGTACAGAAGGAGCAGGCACAAGGGTGGTCAGAAACAGGCAAGGTCGGCAGTGGGCTGGCAGCAGAGGTACAAAGGGATAATCCAAGAAAGTGGTTGTGGGCAAGCAGAGGTCGGTTGCAGGCAGAAGACAATCAGGGTCAGGGTAAGCTGGGTTTCAGGAACACAGGAACTTTGGAACATAGAACAATCCCTCAGGTGCACTAAAGCGCTGTAGAATGGATAGCACTTGCACCTTGGTGCTGCCCATTTAAATAGGCCGTCTGGCACCAATGACAGCTCACGCACCCGCGTACAGGAATAGGCATTCCAGCTTGATTGCTCAGCTGAGCAGAAGTTGATTCCTGACAATGCCCCTCCCCCCAAGGGGCAGCCTCCGACTGCCCTGGCGGGCATTTCTTTCAGAATGATTTCTTCAGAAAGTGTGAAAGTGTGATCAGCTGTTCCTCATGCACATTTGCTTCTGGTTCCCAAGAGTTCTCCTCAGGCCCGTATCCTCTCCACTTGACCAGGTACTGTAGGGAGCCACAAGATGGCCAAGATGGCTTAAATTTCAAACTTCTCATTCCCGTCTACTAGAACCGGTTCTGGTGGAGGAGTTGACCGTCCTAGAATGGGATCAGCGACTACAGGTTTCAGCAGGGTGACATAATAAACTGGATGGATCTGTGAAGTAGAGGGCAGATCAAGTTCATATGCCACCTGGTTGATTTTCCTTTTCACAGGGAATGGGCCAATGAATCTAGGCCCCAGCTTCCTTGAAAGGCAAGTCAATTTTAGGTTCCTCGTGGCAAGCCAGACCCGGTCACCTGGTTGAGATCCAATTCTCCATGCCTCTTCTTGTCGTATGCATCCTTATTGTGCTCCTGAGTTTTAGATAGTGCTTCCTGTAATAGTCTCTGATTTTTCTCCAGGAATTTTGCAGCTGGCACCGAACTTTCAGAAGTCAAGCTAGGTAAAAATGTAGGATGGAACCCTTAGTTTGCCCAGAATGGGGACTGTTTAGTAGCAGAATGAACGGTGTTATTATAGGCAAATTCTGCCAGTAGTAGTAGTGTGACCCAGTCAGTCTGTGAGAAGTACTGCTTCAGGGTCTGATCTGTCCGTTTAGTTTGACCGTTTGTTTGAGGGTGGTAAGCAGTTGAAAAGGCCAACTCAATATCCAGAGACGAAACAGAGTGCTTTCCAAAACCGGGAGGTGAATTGGACTCCTCGGTCTGAAACTATGCTGGTGGGTACTCCGTGAAGGTGAACTATCTCTTTAATAAAGATTTCTGCTGTTTCAGCAGCAGTGGGGGTGCCCTTCATAGGGGGAAAATGTGCCATCTTTGTCAAACGATCCACAACGACAAAGATAGCGTTATGTCCTTCGGCTGGTGGCAACTCCACAATAAAGTCCATTGAAATCCTGGACCAAGGCCTTTCGGGTACTGGCAGTGGGTTTAATAAGCCCCAGGCTCTGGCTTTACAGGTCTTGTTCTGAGCACATGTGGAACAGGGATTTACGTACTTCAGGCAATTTTCGCCCACTGACGGCCACCAAAAGGAGCATAGAAGTAGCTCAGAAGTCTTACGAGCACCGAAATGTCCGGCCAATTTATGGTCATGCCAGAGTTGGTTAGGCGTTGTTCCTTGTGAATGAAAAGTTGATTGCCATGCCACCACAGCCCATCTTTTGTCACTAATCCGGAATCGGGTAGCCCAGAGAAACTAGCGATAGTTCGCCTGATTTGTGACAGCAGGTCTTCTTGTGACAGAAGGAAATTCCTTGGAAGAAGGATGGTATCTTGGGAAGCAGAAACTCCAGACTCACAGAACATCCGAGATAAGGCATCAGGTTTCACATTCTTCGACCCAGGCCTGTAGGTGATATGGAAAAGAAATCAGGAGAAGAAAAGAGCCCAGCGGGCCTGGCGGGGTTTCCGTCTTTTAGCCGTTCTTAGATATTCTAAATTTTTATGGTCAGTGTAGATCAATATGGGGTGCAAAGCTCCTTCCAAAAAAGATATCGCCATTCTTCCAGGGCCGATTTGATGGCCAACAGCTCTCTATCTCCCACATCATAGTTCTTTTCAGGGGAAGAGAGTTTGCGAGAAAAGAAAGCTAGAGGATGGAGTAGAGCCTTGGAGCCTCGACTTTGGGATAGCACAGCTCCTACAGCGGTCTCGGAAGCATCAACCTCTAAGACATAGGGCAGAGCAGGGTCTGGATGCTTCAGGACTGGCGCTGAGGTGAAAAGTCTTTTCAAGGTCTGGAAGGCCATTTGGGCCTCTGTGGTCCACTAAAACCGCGAGTTCTGCTTAGTGAGTTGAGTGATAGGAGAAATAATAGCAGAGAATCCTTTTATGAACTTCTGATAGAAGTTCGAGAATCCCACGAAGCGTTGGACCCCTTTTTTATCCACTGGTGTTGGCCAATCCAGGATAGCAGAAACCTTCTGTTGGTCCATGGTAATGCCAGTGACAGAAATGACCAAGCCAAGAAACTGAATGGTGGAACACTCGAAAGCGCACTTTTCCGCCTTGACATACAGTCCATGCTGCCGAAGTCGACTTAACACTTTGCGGACATGCCCATGGTGTTCCTCCAGGGATGAAGAGAAGATCAGTATATTGTCAAGATATATGATGACAAATAAGTCCAGCTAGTCTCGAAAGACATCATTGATGAGATGTTGGAACGTTGCTCGGCATTACAAAGTTCAAAGGGCATGACTAAATATTCAAAATGCCCGAAACGGGTTTTGAAGGTGGTCTTCCACTCATCGCCTTCCCAAATAAGGATGAGGTTATATGCTCCACAAAGATCCAACTTGGTAAAGACTGTGGCGGAGCCCAAACTCTGAAACAGTTCTGGGACCAATGGTAAAGGGTAGCCGTTCTTGACCGTTATCTTATTTAGCTCTCGATAATCAATGCGGGATCTCAATGTATGATCCTTCTTCTCAACAAAGAAAATCCCGGCACTTGCGGGAGATGTGGAAGGCCGGATGAAACCCTTCTCTAGGTTATTGTCCAGATAGGCCTTGAGGGCCGATAGCTCCAGCTCTGACAGGGGATAAATCTGGCCAAACGGTACCTCTGCTCCAGGTAAGAGTTCTATCGGGCAGTCATAAGGCCATTGTGGGGGAAGTTTCTCAGCTCCCTTCTTACTAAACACGTCCAAAAAGTCGTGATAAACAGAGGGGACCGCTTGGTGGACCTCAGGATCAGAGTCCAAGCTTAAGAGAGTGGGGTCGGCCTCGTTGGGTTGGGATAGACCGTGCTGGGCACAGTAATTGGATGGAAATTGAATTTCCCCAGAGATCCAGTTAATGCATGGGCTGTGAGCTCGGAGCCATGGGAGGCCAAGGATAATAGGGAAAAGAGGAAATGCGATGGCATCCAAAATGAGTAGTTCCTGGTGCCTGTCAGCCATCACAGTGGGCAATAGAAGAGTCTCATGGGTGACGGATTTTATGGTGGTTCCGTCCGCTAGGCGGATGACCATTTTATGAGCTTTAGGACGTAGAGGGATCCGATGTTGTGTAGCGAAGGCTTGATCCACAAAACAGCTACATGCTCCGGAATCAATGATCGCCATGGATATTCCCTCCTTGAAGCTGTAAGGCAATGGAGAGAGTAAGGTGAGAAGCATTACTGAAAGCAGGAGGCTCTTCTTTTACCTCTTTCATGGGACACTTACCAAACTTGGCAGGTCAAGATCTCACCATGTGCCTAGGCTCCCCACAGTACAGGCACAGATTGAGAGCCCGGCGACTTTGCTTCTCCTCAGGCATAAGGGATGGGTGGATAAGCCCTATCTGCATCGGCTCGGGGGGATCCAGAGGAACAGGAGCAGCGGATGTAGAAGCAGAGACAGCAGGAGGGGGATAGCTGGGCACACGGGGCATCATCCAGGTCAGACGTGAGGGGCCAGGGGACCTCTCAGCTCTGCGCTCCCTGAGGCGCTGGTCGAACTGAATTGCCAAATTGATAAGGGCTTCTAGGGTGTGGGGCACCCCGACATGGGCCAACTCGTCCTTGAGGGACTCTGACAGGCCTAGGTAAAACAGGTAGCAGAGGGCTGCATCATTCCAGGCCGTGTCTGCACTCCAACGCCGGATTTCGGCAACATAACCTTCCGCCGTGCGGCAGCCTTGCTGCAAGGCATGCAAAGCAGCTTCAGCAGTGGCAGCCTGGTGGGGTTCCTGATACAAGCGGGCCCTTGCATCAAAGAACAGGGCTAGGGTGGCGACTTCCG
Source organism: Glandirana rugosa (assembly GCA_018402905.1). NCBI lineage: Eukaryota > Metazoa > Chordata > Amphibia > Anura > Ranidae > Glandirana > Glandirana rugosa. The sequence continues at coordinate 164,012 of BLSH010517255.1, read as the reverse complement.
GTACCCGTTGTTCCCACAGCCGGTGAGCCCAAGCCTGGGGTTCACCCTGCAGTAAGGAAATAACCAATCCCACTTTCATAGTTTCTAGGGAGAAGGTGCGGGGCTGCAGACCAAAATAGAGCTCGCAGGAGTTGTGGAAGGCTCAGAACTTGCTACGATCACCCGCAAACTTATCCGGCAGAGGGACCTTTGGCTCCGAAGGAAGGGCCACTATGGTGCGAGCAGGGGTCTGCCCTGTCCCCGGTGCAGTAGGTTCTTGTACCTGCTCTTCCAGGCGGATGTACCCCTCCTGCAAGTTCTTGACAGCTTGCGAGACCTGTTAAATGGGCACACAGATCCTCCATGGCCGAGGGTACTCCCTGCGCAGACTCAGATATTGCTGTCCGTTACTGTCAACGCTCCTGGCGGTGCAGGGAGCAACCACTCTTTCGGGTCTGATTCGCGAACCCCTGGTAGAGTAGACAGGGAGTTCGGGAGTGCAGGGGGGCACGAGGGCTGGACTGGTCCACTGATGATAATGATGTGTGATGTCCAATGATGACTCGTGCTAATGGAAGTCGGTGGTATAGGCTGGGTCGGCAACTGGCTGGCAAATGAGGTACAGTAGGAGCAGGCACAAGGGTGGTCAGAAACAGGCAAGGTTGGCAGCGGGCTGGCAGCAGAGGTACAAAGGGATAAGCCAAAAGAGTGGTCGTGGGCAAGCAGAGGTCGGTGCAGGCAGAAGACAATCAGGGTCAGGGTAAGCCAGGTCTCAGGAACACAGGAACAGAGAACAATCTGTCAGGTACACTAAAATGCTGTGGAACGAACAGCACTTGCACCTTGGTGCTGCCCGTTTAAATAGGCCGTCTGGCGCCAATGACGGTGCGCACCAGCCATGTGCGCTCACGCACACTGGCCATGCGCACACCTGCTGAATGTGCACGCGCTCCAGCGCACGTCCTGCGCACATAAGCTTTCCAGTTTGATTGCTCAGCTGAGCAGAAGATGATTTCTGACATGAGCTGCCCCTTCCAATAGGTAACATCATTCTTCTAGGGCTGTCTTTATAGCCAGTAGCTCCCGGTCTCCCACATCATAGTACCTTTCTGCGGGGCTAAGTTTCCTAGAAAAGAAGGCAATGGGATGTAATAGAGACTTTATTCCCTGACGCTGTGACAGGATGGTAAATACGGCATTCTCTGAAGCATCCACCTCAAGGACCTATGGTGATACAGGATCTGGATGTTGCAAGATAGGTGCTGTGGTAAACAGAGTCTTTAACTGGTTGAACGCTGTTTGTGCTGCAGGTGTCCACTAAAAACAGGTGTACTGCTTTGTCAGCTGGGTAACAGGAGAGATGATAGCAGAGAAGTTCTTTATAAACTTGCGGTAGAACTTGAAAAATCCAATAAATCTTTCCATGCTCTTCCTGTCTGTTGACGTGGCCCATTTGAGGATGGATTTGACCTTCTGAGGATCCATGGAGATGCCTGAAGTGGAAATGATGAGTCCCAGGAATTGGATTGTTTCTTTTTCAAATTCGCACTTCTCAGCCTTTGCCCATAGTCCATATTCTTTTAGTCAACAGAGAACTTTTTTAACGTGCCCACGGTGTACTTTGACAGATGTTGAAATAATAAGGATGTCATCAAGATATAAAATCATAAACAGATCAAGAAAGTCTCTGAAGATGTTGTTGACGAAATGCTGGAATATTGCTGGAGCATTGCACAACCCAAAGGGCAAGATACGAGACAAGACGAGGTATTCGAAGTGTCCGAATCTAGTGCGAAAAGCTATCTTCCATTCGTCCCCACTAAGTGGTATGCTCCTCGTAAGTCACGTTTCGTGAATACAGTGGCTGCCCTAAAGCATTGAAAAAGTTCAGGAACCAAGGGCAAAGGATATCTGTTTTGAATAGTGATTTTATTTAATTCCTGATAATCAATACAGGGACGCAGAGAGTGATCTTTTTTCTCTGCGAAGAATATTCCAGCACCTGCGGGGGGCGTGGAAGGCCGTATGAAGCCTTTCTCCAGATTTTCATCAATGCCTTCCTTTTATCAAAAACCTCCAAGAATTTGTGGTAAACTGAAGGTACAAGCTGTGATACAGGAGAGTCAGACTGTACACTTAGAAGGGGTGCAGGTTCCACAGGAATGGACTGGAGGCAGGACTACTGGCAATAGGTGGATGGAAATGTTATTTCCCCTGATCCCCAGTTTATCTGGGGATTGTGTGCTTGTAACCAGGAGATGCCCAGAATAACGGGAAACAAAGAAGGAATAATGTCCAAACGTAAGTATTATCGCTGACCAGTATCTGATATAGTCAGCAGTGGGCAAGTCTCTTGCATTATGGGCCCAGACTTGAGATAGGATCCATCTGCCAGATGGATAGATAGCTGGTGAGTCTTTGCCTGTAAAGGAATCTGGTGATGCTGAGCAAAGTCTTTATCCATGAAGCAGCTGCAAGCTCCAGAATCAATAATAGCCAGCACTTGGATGTTCTTGCTGGGGGTCTAAAGTGAAAGAGACAAGGTGATGTGAGCAGATCTGTTTCCCACAGAGCAGTTGGCCAGGTGAGTAGGGGGAGCAGACTTTGACTTAATAGGCCTTACAGGGCAGCTTTGTAGGTAATGACAATACAGACACAAGTTATTCTGGCATCTCCACAGCTTTTCCTCACTGGTGAGTGGAGAGCACAAGATCCCCAGTTGCATGGGCTCTACCCTGGAATTTGTGAGACTACTAGTAGATGAACGGGGTGCAGGAGCTTGTGGTACTCGAGGCGACATCCAGGTAGGTCTGGTACTAATGGTTCTTTCCTTTCTCCTCTCCTGGAATCTGCGATCAAGCTGAATTGCAAGACAGATAAGGCTATCCAGGGAACCAGGCACACCCACTCTGGCAAGTTCATCTTTGAGGCCTTCAGAAAGGCCAAGGCAGAATTGATGCCGTAGGGCTGCATCATTCCAGCCCGTATCAGAGGCCCACTGGTGGGATTCTACAACATAGTCCTCAACAGGTCGGTGACCTTGCTGTAGTGTATGCAGGGTAGATTAAGCAGTGGCAGACCGCTGAGGGGTCATCATAGAGCTGAGCCATTGCTTCAAAGAATGATGTGACAGGGTGCAGGACCGTACTCTTCTGTTCTAGAAGGTGAAGGGCCCGTGATTGTGGTTCTCCAAGGAGCAGAGAGATGGCAAAACCCACCTTAGTCGTTTCAAGGGAAAAAGTCCTTTGTTGCAGGGCAAAGTATAGTTCACAAGAGTTTTTAAATGCCCGAAACTTGTGGCTATCACCTGAGAATCGCTCTAGAGCAAGTACCTGGGGTTCCAGTGGTGGTATAACCACAGTAGGTGCGGATGAGATCCGTTCATAACTGGAGGGGCCAGGAGCTGCAGTAGGTGAGGAGGTTACTGAGGTGGAAGCCGTGGATTGGATGCGACCCTCTAGCTGGAAGTAGCTTTCTTGTTGGGTGCTGACTGCCTGGGTAATGGAGGCAAGTTGCTGGCACAGCGTCTCCAGAGGAAAAGTCCCTCTCTTGATCTCTGCCATTTGGCTGAGTGGTACTGTCACGTACCTGGTGGAGATTGAGCTGTAGAGAGGGCTTCTCTTGCACCAGAGTGACATGAGAGCCGGTATAGCAGGTGGCACCAGTTGAGGCTTGACAAGGACCCGATGGTTGTGGATCACCAGGCAGGTAACTGGAACTGGAACTCTGTGATGTAGGACTAGTAGGCAGGAGCATAGCCGGAGCATAAGCCAGGGGGTCATCAACAGCCAGGCAGTGCAGGTGCAGGAACGAGAGGCTGAAGCAGGTACAGGATACAAGCCGGGTCTGGTACACAATCGGGCAGCAAGGTACAGAAGCATGAGATGGGAGCAAAGTCAAACACAGGTTGAGGTCACAGGTAGGCAGGTGGAAGTCCAGAGGAGAGTTCAGGTAAATCCGGGTCAAACATAGGTAGGCAGGAGACAGAAAAACAGGAACAAGCTGAAAGACCACCCAGCAATGTGTTCATGTCACTGCTGGGTTTAAATAGCCCTATTTGGCGCCAGTGCGTGCAGTTATCTTTTTGTGGACATGCTAGTGTTTGCGTGCACGCGTGCACGCGTGCACGCGCGCCAACGTGCGCCTGTTTGCAGGACTTCTCTTACATCCAGTAAAGCTAAGTCCAAGCTAGAGGACATTTGTCCTGGGTCATAAATGTGATCTATCCAAGGGGACCGGATGTTCAAAAAACGGTACCGGGTACCTCTACACGTCGCTATCCAGTTCTCCGCTTCCTTTATTTCATTCACCCTGCGGATCCACTCCTCCCTGCTAGGAATTTGTGGCAATTTGTGGAATAAATTGGAAGTAGCTGTCTCGCAGCATTCAACAAATGTGGTAATTCACTTTTCTTGTAGAAAAGGGACATCCACACCTAGGGCATATTTTATTTGTGACTGGATATTGGCCCAGAAGGGCTTAATTATAGGGCAATCCCACCATATGTGTAAGAGCGTACCTCTGTGTCCACAGCCTCGCCAGAATTGTTCAGACGTAGAAGGGTAAATAGGTGCTAGATCAGCCGGCACCCTATACCAGCGAGACAGTATCTTATAATTTGTTTCTTGTGTTCTAGATTTGATAGGACTAGTATGGGTAAGCTGGTAGAGATGTGTCAGCTGAGCTGTGGTGAATTCCAACCCCAGGTCCCTCTCCCATACCCATATATAGGCAGGTTTGGAGTCAGGAATAACAGAATTTTGAAGCTGATACAATTCAGAGACCATATGTGGGATTGGTTCCTCCAACACAAAAAGGCTTTCAAAGGGTGTAAGAGAGGAGAGATCCCTTATGGAGCGACCATGAACCTCAAAAAATGGTGAAGTTGCCTGTACCTCTAAAATTTGAGACAAGCGCCTGCATGTCCGGCCCTCAGGGTTTCGAAATCTATCAGTTTACCATTCCTCATGAGTTTACCACAGCTGGCGTTACCATCGTCCACCCACTGCCCGAAGAAGGCCATTTGTTCACCAGGGGGAAACCACAGGAACCCCCCCAGCGGAGTCAAAGGGGACACAGGAGGGGCCAATTTCAGGATTGGGTTAATCCGATCCCATACCATAAGGGCATGAGTAGTCAGTGGGGAGGCATTATCTGACAACCCCCTGTGCTCCCAAGACAAACATGCGGCATAGCCTAGATTCCTGTACACCATACAATTTTCCAGGGAAACCCGGAGTTTGGAGTGGGTGTGGAATCGCCAATTGAGTATCCTCTGAAGGATGAAAGCCCTATAGTACCTTTGTATATTGGGAATACCCAGTCCCCCCTGCATATTTTGGGCGCCTCAGCACTCTGTAAACACGGAGGTTCCCCGCTCTGTCAGTGGCATGTAAGAGATCTACTGATCCCTGTCACTGGGATCAGTTAGATCTCTTATGCCCCTGGCAGCCCAGCCCCCTCACAGTTAGAACATGCCTAGGGAACACAGTTAACCCCTAGATCGCCCCCTTCAGGTTAACCCCTTCCCTACCAATGATATTTACACAGTAATCAGTTGATAGTTAAATTTCTGATCGCTGTATGAATGTCATTGGTCCCAAAAAAGTGTCAAAAATGTCCAACATGTCCACCCCAATATCACAGTCCTGATAAAAATCGCAGATCGCTGCCATCACTAATAAAAACAAAATTGTAAAAACGCCAGAAATTAATTCTCATGGTTTGTAAACGTGGCAACTTTTGCACAAACCAATCAATAAACGGCGATTGCAATTTTTTTTTACCAAAAATATGAGGAAGAATATAAATCAGCCAAAACCGATGAACAAATTTGTTTTTTTATATATTTTTTTGGATATGTATTTTAGCAAAAAGTAAGAAATATTGTTTTTTTGTCGCTCTTTTTTTGTTTATAGCGGTGATCAGAAATGGCGCAGAGGTGATCAAATACCACCAAATGAAAGCTCTATTTGTGGGAAAAAAAGGACGCAAATTTTGTTTGAGTACAAGTTGCATGATTGTGCAATTGTCATTTAAAGCGACGCAGTGCCGAATCGCAAAAAGTGCTCTGGTCCTAACGTGGGAAATCCTTCCAGGGCTGAAGTGGTTAACTGTGGCAAGTAACCGGGGGTAGTTAGCAGTGTACAAGGTGTCAAAGCAGTCTGTAAGCTGAATTACTAGGTATCGGAGGAAGGACATGGCCCAGGTGAAGGGGAAGGCAGCCTGTAAGCGGTTTGCCAGAGAAGATGACATTTGAATGGGCAAGATCTCAGACTTTTTGAAGTTAATTTTAAAATTCAAAAGCGATCCAAATAGTTTGAGTTCCCGCATCAGATTCGGCAACGAGATCAGGGGGTCCATAGGATGGAATAGTACATCGTCTGCATATGTTGACAGTTATTGTTCGGTATTCCCTACCGTCAGACCTTTGATGTCCGAGTTCGCTCTCACGGTGCGTAACAAGGGCTCAAGCACCATAGTGAACAAGTGGGGCAAAAGGGGACACCCCTGTCTTGTGCCATTCCTGTTCGGGAACCTAGGGGAGAGTACCCCATTTACCTTAACCTGTGCACTAGGGGCAGAGTATAACGCCATAATCCAAGTCAGCATATGGGGTTCCAACCCTTAAGCCTCTAACACTGCTCGTAGATACGACCAATCAATAGGGTCAAATGCTTTTTCAGCATTGGTTACTAGAATTAAGTAGTGTTGGGATTCTAGACTATTGCGTGCCCATTGGATGAGTTGGATCGCTTGGATGGAGTTATCTCTGGCCTCACGGCCGACAATAAAACCTGTTTGATCAGGGTGAATAAGAAGAGGCATAAGGTGTTTCAGACAATTTGATAAGATTTTTGCCAGGATTTTGACATCAAGGTTGAGGAGGGAAATGGGGCAATAACTCTGAGGGACGGTGGGGTCTTTGCCCTCTTTCGGTAATACCAATATGTGGGCCAGCAGTGCTTCCGGGGGGATGTTGTTCCCCTTCGCTATGGAATTAAAATAACTGCACATGTGGTCTGACAGGAGGGAAAATAGACTTTATAGTATGCTTTGGTGAAACCATCAGGGCCAGGACTTTTCCCACTGGACAGGGATTTCACTGTGGACTCAATGCCTGTCAGTGTGATAGAGGCCTCTAAGAGAGATCTTTGTTCGTCTGACAGCTGGGTATATCAGCTGAGGCAAGGTAGTCCCTAATAGCTGTGGACTTAGCTTCCCTGGCTTTAGGGGTTAGGTCAGAATCCAAATGATATAATTCAGCATAGGAATCTCGGAACCCGAAGCAATTTTAGAGGACTGAACCACGGCATCTCCAGTGGGAGAATTAAGTTTTTGTACATATGCCTGGGCTCGCTTCTTATGAAGGGCTCTCGCTAGGATACGGCCACATTTATTGCCGTGTTCATAGACTTTATGAGACAGATAGCGGAATTGCTTACAAGTAGAGTTGAGCGAACCCGTGGTTCGGTGGGTTCGGCCGAACTTTGGAAAAAGTCCGGGTTCGGTACTGAACTTGACCCGAACTTTACCCCGAACCCCATTGAATTCAATGGGGACCCAAACTTTTTGGCACAAAAATGACTGTAAAAGTGCAGCTATTCAACATGCGTGATCAAATACCCGAACCCAGAACTCGAACCCAAACTTTTTTTCAAATGTCCGGGTTCGGATCCAGGTCACGGACACCCCAAAGTTCGCTCAACTCTACTTACAAGCTTGTCTTTCCAGTAAACGCAAGAACAATTCCCTCAATTCAGTCAATCTGGCCAGTGCCTTGGGGTCTCCACTATGCTTACGCTGGAGTTCTAGTACCCTTTGAAAGTCAGCTTGGCGCATCTTTTTTTTGTTTAGATCCTAGGGAGATCAACTCCCCCCTCACCACAGCCTTGTGGCCCTCCCAAACGATGCCTTCACCAAAACCATCTTGGGTGTTTTCATTGAAGTAATGGGTCAAGACCTCTGTAACCCCTGCAACCACTGCAGTATCGTCCAGCAAATTTTCATTCAACCTCCACGTCCAGGCCCTATAGGAGCCCAAAGGTAAGGTCCATGTGCTCATGACCGGAGCATGATCTGAGATGGTGATGGTACCTATGGACGACGACTACAGTAGCTCAAGGGCAGAGCGGTCTATGTAGAGAAAGTCTACACAGGTGTAACACCCACCAACTGTCCAACAAAATGTGGGATTGAAGGCTCTTACTAAAGTGTTTAAGGAAGGCATATGAGTGTGGAGTTCTTCTATGAGACGTATCAAGAGCAGGGTCGGGGCTGATGTTAAAGTCTCCACCGAGGACTAGAAAGCCCTCTTTACATTCCTCTAGGTGTTCTAAGGTGGCATCAATAAGGGTAAGTTGGCTTGCATTGGGAGCATATATCGTGGCAAACATGTACATTTTCCCAGCTATGGTGCCCTTCAAAAATACATACCGGCCTTGAGGATCCGCCTCATGTCCCATGGGCTGAAAGGGGCAGGATTTGTGTATCGCAATAGCTGTTCCCCTAGATTTAGATACAGGAGAGGTGCTCAGGAACCACTGACTATATAAGTGAGTTGGCAGCTTGGGTACAGAGTGAGGAGTGAAATGTGTCTCCTGCAGGAGTATCACCTGTTCCTTCAACCTTTTCAATTTCCCCCACAGCTTACTAAGCTTACTAGGGGAGCAGAGACCCTGGACATTGTAGGAAATTACCTTAAGAGTATCCATAGGAAGTCCAGGGGGGGTGGTTGTCAGACATTTCCAGCATGAGTAGTGAAGCGAGGAGTGTTCCTGGGAGAAAGGAAAGAGAAGGAGGAAAAGAGGGAAACAAAGTGAGAAAAAGAAACCAGCATGAGAGATTATCAGGCAAATCATAACAAACACATACTGTAGATTCTACGTTTCTGAGGGTGAGGCTCGGGGGAACCATTCCATCAGGGAGAGACCCCAGAGCCCCATCCATCGGTCCCAACTGGGACCTATTCCCAAAAAAGGGATGCCTACGTGAGGAACGTATACCAACATGGGAGAAAAAGTGAGGGATCCTCACCTCCGTTCAATCTCTGGAGGTGGATGGGTCCGGGGAAGAACCGGATGGAGGTCGCTGCCGGCCCCATTTACGATTCCTGCGTCTAGCCGGTAGCTAGGGCTGAGGATGTTAGATATTTAGGAAGTCAGATCAATTCCACCAGTCTGGGAAGTCCACGGAATGCAATCCTAGAGTGGACAAAAAATTAGGTAGGTCATCTTTGGTGCGCAGCGTTGCCTTCTTCTTGCCATCTTTGGTCACCTGGAGATAGAAGGAAAAACCCCAGCGGTAGGTCAGGCCTGCTTCTTGGATAGCTGACAATAGGGGGCAAAGTGCCCTGCGTTTCATTAGGGTGCGCCTTGATATATCTTGATAAAAGAATAAACGTTCACCATCAAAGTCAAGATAGGGTTTGTTAAGCATTTTTTGCATAATGCGATCTTTGAAGGTATACTTATGCAATATGCAAATGATGTCTCTAGGATCATTCAGATCTTGGGAAGGGGGTCCGATCCATCTCGTCCGGAGCTTTGGCTGGAAGGTCCAGGATCTCCCAGAAAATGCCTACTAGGGTAGTTATGATAACCTTCAGGGCAGTGGCTTCTGGCAGGCCACAGATGCGGATATTGGCCCGCCGACTGCGGTTCGCCACATCTTCCAGCTTCTATCTGATGTTCCTGAGCCACACACCTAGACTGCAACAAAGATAGGGATAGCTTTCTCAAATCTCTTCTCTATTCTTGTGGTAAAGTGCTCCAAGTCTGCTCTAGTGGGGAGAGACCAGATGTAGCGTTTGAGGTCGCCATCTTCCATGAGGTCTGTTATGTCAGAGCCCCTATCAGGAGAGGTTGTGGAGCCAGGGGAAGACCTTGGAGAAGGGATCTGTGATGCAGCGATCACTGTAGCTGAGCTGCAACGTGTTGGGAGGCTTGTGCGGCCTTCTGGGCCTTTGGAGCTGGCACCATTTTGGAGGCCTCATGCTCCCACCCGCGGGTCCCAGGAAAAAATGAGTCCAGCTGTCTCTGTCTCGAGCGCTTGGTCCGCGGTGGTTGGGAGGACGTCCGCCGACACTGGGACATGTCTAGTGCTTGTTAAAGGCGGAAACTCCCGCAGGAGCTATGATAAGAGCAGCGGTGAATACAGAGCTGAGGAGAGAAGCTTCCTCACTCCTTCATAGCCAGGACACGCCCCCCCACCTGTTTGGATTTGTATATAAAGGAGTGAAGGGGGAGTGGGGAGGAGAGAAAAAAGGTATGTAGCAGTGGTGGCGCATGCACTAAGGGCGCACGGGCGTCGCCCCCTATCCCCGCCGCCTCCCCCTATCCATGTGCCCCCCGCCCCTTGCTCTATACTGTGTGCTGGCTGACGGCTGTATACAACATCTGTGTACTGGCTGCATACTGTGTACTGGCTCAGTCTGGCTGCATACCGTGTACTGGCTGGGCTACATACTGTGTACTGGCTCAGTCTGGCTGCATACTGTGTACTGGCTCAGTCTGGCTGCATACTGTGTACTGGCTGGGCTGCATACTGCGTACTGGCTCAGTCTGGCTGTGTACTGACTGGGCTGCATACTGTGTACTGGCTCAGTCTGGCTGCATACTGTGTACTGGCTGGGCTGCATACTGTGTACTGGCTCAGTCTGGCTGCATACTGTGTACTGGTTCATTCTGGCTGAATACTGTGTACTGGCTGGGCTGCATACTGTGTACTGGCTGGGCTGCATACTGTGTACTGGCTCAGTTTGGCTGCATACTATGTACTGGCTGGGCTGCATACTGTGTACTGGCTGGGCTGCATACTGTGTACTGGCTCAGTCTGGCTAGATACTGTCTAATGGCTCGGTCTGACTACATACTGTGTACTGGCTGGGCTGCATACTGTGTACTGGCTCAGTCTGGCTGCATACTGTGTACTGGCTCACTGTGGCTGCATACTGTATACTGGCTGGGCTGCATACTGTGTACTGACTCAGTCTGGCTGCATACTGTGTACTGGCTCAGTCTGGCTGCATACTGTGTACTGGCTGGGCTGCATACTGTGTACTAGCTCAGTCTGGCTGCATACTGTGTACTGGCTCAGTCTGGCTGCATACTGTGTACTGGCTGGGCTGCATACTGTGCACTGGCTCAGTCTGGCTGCATACTGTGTACTGGCTCAGTCTGGCTGCATACTGTGTACTGGCTCGGCTGCATACTGTGTACTGGCTCAGTCTGGCTGCATACTGTGTACTGCCTGGGCTGCATACTGTGTACTTGCTCAGTCTAGCTGCATACTGTGTACTGGCTGCATACTGTGCACTGGCTGCATACTGTGATACTGGCTGCATACTGTGTATTGGCTGCATAGCTGCATACTGTGATACTGGCTGCATACTGTGTACTGGCTGCATACTGTGATACTGGCCGCATACTGTGATATTAGCTGCATATTGTGTACTGGCTGCATACTGTGATACTGGCTGCAATATACCCCACCTGTGATGTTGAGCTGTATACTCCTAACACAAAATGTGGAATACAGGGGGCAGAGTGGGTGGATTCTATAAGGGATGGGGCTTATGAGAAGTAGGAGGGGTCAAAAAGTAAGGACGGGGTCTGGCGCCCCCCCCCCCCCATCCTACAACTTCACCAGCTGCCACTGGTATGTAGCTATGTATTTATTAGTAGTTTGAAGTATTTACGCCAAACAATATTATCACAATATTTTATAAAGCACACATTTTGAGGACAAAAAATACAAAAATTACATTTTGTAAGCATAGTATATTTTCCAATGTTTTGGTAAAACATAAAAGACAAGGTTGCACCAGGTAAATAGATACCAACCAGATATGTCAAACCTTATAACTGTGCAAATTTGGTACCCACAATTTTCCATAACAGCACTTTAAAAGCCCTAACAGGTTATCAGTTTAGAGTTACCAATGAATATTGGCCCTAGAATGATTGCTCTCACTCAATGTAAAATGTGTAGCGCAATTGACAATTGCATACTACATAGGTGCCCCAGATTGTTTGCTTACAATATTGGGGTGGTAGGCTAACAATTTTTGAGGAGGTTTTGAAGTGCTTTGGTGTAACTTTAATTTTGCCTACTTTATTTTCACTTAACTTTATTTTCATCACATAGGGGCAGAGGCGGCTCTTTAATTAGGCAAATTAGGTGGTCGCCTAAGGCCTCACATTCACAGGGGCCTTGCAACCGCCTAATTTAACACTGACACCAGCACCGAGATAGAGAGTACTGACACCAACACTTTAAAGCTCTTAATTATATGCAATTTATAAAGTTAATTTTTTTATCGCTTGAATTATTTTTACCATTATGGGCTTGAGTAGGGCCTCATGTCTAGGTTTTGCCTAAGGCCTCACAAAGCCTAGAGCTGCCTCTGCATAGGGGACCAATGGTTCCCAATTTAAAAGCATTTTGAGATGACAGGTTCTTTTCAGTGATCATCAGGGGTTTATTGGACTCTTGATTAGTGTTGAGCGAACCCGGACTGTAACGTTCGGGTCCGTACCGAACTTTAGGGTGTCCGTGGCACGGACCCGGACCCGGACATTTCAAAAATCGTTCGGGTGCGAGTTGTGATTAGTTCTCAGGTTATTTGGGGACTACTAGTGACTTTTCTTGGACAGTAGAGTTTTACGAAAATTTAACCCTTGGTAACCAGGGGATACGTCTCCGTCGAGATCCGAAACACTCCGGAATCCGTTTTGGATCTGTACTCCGGGATGAGTTCGGGTATTACCATTTTTATTAAGTTCGCTATTTTTTTAATTGAAATATTTAACGTATATTAATTCTCGAAATTTCACAACCACAGTCATGAGAGATAGAGCCACGACCACAGTCACAATTTAATCCGCCAACG
>BLSH010517255.1:107540-146832 GCA_018402905.1 Glandirana rugosa | reverse complement strand
CCCCATTTATTTGTAGGGCACTTGCCCTAGTTTGAAGATGATTTTAGAACAGTTATATGGCTTCTACCGTTAATTAATACTTTTCAGACACAGTTTGAAGATGATCCACATTCACCTCCATTTTTGCTTTTTTTATGTTTTTATTTTTTTAAAAATATTTACAGTTATTTCCCTGTCCCCATTTTTTGTAGGGCACTTGCCCTACCCTTACCCCCATTTTACTTCCTTTTGCAGCCCTCTGGGGCTTTCCAGGACTTTCCTACAGCCATTTTTGTGCCTAAAAGTTCGGGTCCCCATTGATTTCAATGGGGTTCGTTGTCCGTGCGATCGTTCGGGTTCCGTCCGGACCCGGACCCGGACTTTGTCCCGAAGTTCGGACGGACCAGCAGAACCCGAACTTCCAGGTGTTCGCTCAACTCTACTCTTGATGTCTCATCTACTTTCTACTGAAGCTAATAGAATGCTCCATTAGCTTCTTCCCCAGCCACATCAACAGCCAAATGTAACGTAATGCACATTGCTCTTATGTACAGTACATTCTAGCTAGAGCTTGAGGTGATTGTAGCCCTATTAGTGCAATTGTGCCAGAGAAAATTGAGTTCTGTCCGTGATACTTTTTTAATTTGCACTAACATAAAATTTTTCAGGACAAGCTTTCGGGGTATCTCCCCTTCAAGCAGTACTGAATAAAAACAGTTTTAGTCAAATGTTAAAAAAAAAGAGAAGAAGAAAAAAACCTCTGAGGGAAAGGAGAAAGAGCAAAAACAAACAAATACAAATCAATGTAGAGGGCCATGGTAATGAAACTCCCTGCAGAGATAGTGAGATAAGACAGGCAGAGTTATAGACTGGGGAGGGGAGGGGGGTGACAATCACAGAGGGGGGTCGTAAAACTTTAGGATAATGAGTGAGAAAACCTATATCCAAGTTTAGGCTGTTATTTTTTGTATCAAAAAGAAGAATCATTCTTAGTTCAAACGTTTTCCTTTCCTGCGTGGTTCTGAAATTCCCTTTAAGAACTAAAACATTGAGGTTTTCAATAGTGTGGTCCAAACATCTCAGAACACTGGCAGACTCCTTCCATAAGAAAGGGTACAAAGACAAAACCATAAACAGCAGCATAAACACAGCCTTGAAAACCCGAAGAGAAAATCTACTCCAATACAAAGAGAAAAAAAACAAATAACCGTGTCCCTCTAGCCACTACATACAACCCAGCACTAGAAGGGATAAAAACGATAATCAAAGATTTACAACCCATTATAACAGAAGATGATACTCTGAAAGAAATGTTCCAACAACCCCCAATATTGGCTTTCAGGCAACCACCCAATCTCAGACAAAAACTAATCAGCAGGAAACTTCACTCTGATTATGAAGTCGCAAATACTGGAAGCAAACCCTGCAATATAAAATGTAGCACACAAATGGGGCATTTAATATCATGGGATCATACAGCTGTACCTCTAGTAATGTGGTATACCTCATTCAATGCAATAGGTGCAACAAAAGATCTTATCTTGGGGAAACAGGACAGAAATTGCAAACAAGGATGAATTTACACAGACATTCCATCAAGAAACATAAAGAAGATAATTTCTGCACACCGGTGGAACATCATTTTTCACAATCAGACCACACTATTGAAAACCTCAATGTTTTAGTTCTTAAAGGGAATTTCAGAACACGCAGGAAAGGAAAACGTTTGAACTAAGAATGATTCTTCTTTTTGACACAAAAAATAATGGATTAAACTTAGATATAGGTTTTCTCACTCATTATTCTAAAGTTTTACGACCCCCTCTGTGACTGTCACCCTCCCTCCCCTCCCCTCCCCAGTCTATAACTCTGCCTGTCTTATCTCACTATCTCTGCAGCTAGTTTCATTACCATGGCCTTATACATTGATTTGTATTTGTTTTTCCTCTTTCTCCTTTCCCTCAGAGGTTTTTTTCTTTTTTTTTTTTTCTTCTCTTTTTTTAACATTTGGCTAAAACTGTTTTTATTCAGTACTGCTTGGACCTTGAAGAAGGGGAGATACCCCGAAAGCTTGTCCTGAAAAATTTTATGTTAGTGCAAATAAAAAAAGTATCACAGACAATACTCAATTTATTCTAGCTAGAGGAAATCTTTCCCCTCCACCCAGAGACACCTGCTATGGGGGTCCCAGGCCTGCAGGTGGGACAACAAAGACTGAAGGTCACACTACCATGGGGCTGTGGAAGCTATAAGTGTGTGTAAAACCCCCCGCTGCTGCTGACATATTACCTAAAGTGTATGTGTAGCACCCTCTAGTGCTAGAAGTGTAAATTGTTTTTTTTCTAGTACAGGTAAATTTATGCATGTTTGGCTGGCAGCCAAGTCGGTCTGTTTTGTCCTGGGTTGGGCAGAAATCCAGGGAGAGCTGGATGACTCACAGGCATCATCACTGATACCCCCCCCCCCCCCACACACACACTTCTCGAATGTTCTGGTACCTTCTAGAAGAATGGGAGGGGAGGTGAGGTGGAGTTGGCTGGAGTATTCTGAGGGCCCTGACCAATCCCCAACTTGGATTGGCAGTAGGCAGACCCCCTCAAATACTCAGGGTCAGCCCAGCTGGGGAGGGGTCGTTCAGGTTGAAGCTGGAGATGGAGTGTTAGGCTGTCATAGCCTTTGAGGGAGCTACCCAGTCTGGGGGGGGGGGGGTAACCTTGGGCCTGGGCTTGGATGTGGAAGGGACTTTCCTAAAACCACGGAGGTGACCTGGACAGGAGGCACGGGAGGACTGGGAGGCACGACTAAGAGGACTGGGATGGAGCAGTCTGGGGTGGGTGCAGAACCAGTAAAGAGGACTGTTGTGGCACAGGCAGTGGAGAGAGGCAGCTGCTGCCAGGAGGGCTGGCAGGGCCTGAAAAGGTGGTACTAGGAGCAGTAGCCACATGTGAGACAGCTAGCACTAAGAACTACTACCATTTAGCTACACCATAGGGGCCCACAGTCCCTGCCTGCAAAGGGCATTTGCTCTGGGCCTGGCTGAGCCAGTGTCAGGCCCCAACAACAGTGCTAGTTGGTCTCAGGAGTAATAGTCTGCAAGTAAGTGTATGTGCAGAAAGAGAAGAGAAGAGGAAAAGGAATTCTCATCTTAGATGGTTTTCAGAATTATATAATTTACCCTCACCTCTTGAACTTAGGATTCCCCTTAGACAGAATTTCTGTCTGGATAACATTAGCCATCAGAACAAAGAACGGTCTGAGCAGTGACACAGACAACAAAAATAACTGACATCAATCAGTGCATATGGTGATCATTAGCAGCGCTAAAAGTAGCTTGTATATATATGAATTATAATTCACCCCAATATATGAGGCAATGGAGTCCTGATCTGCCATTATATCCAATTCATTAATAGAATAAACTCCTGTTGGAAACAGCGATTCTTGGATGCTATATTCCACTGCATCACATGAAAGTTCTATGGCAAGATCCTCTCCCCTACAGATGTCCACTCACCAGCTCCATATGCCTTGCACTCTCATGCTCGGCATTCGCGCTGCTTGTATCAGATCAAAGACATCCCATATCGATCAGCCAGTTGAACTCCCGATCATTAGGCACATGGATAAAAAAAATTGCCGAACATCGTGTGATATCATTTAAAAGTACAATCTTTATTGCACAACCCAGAGCCCCCCTTCAATAATGCACTTACAGACTGTTCACGGGTTACAAGCAGTGATTGCAATTAGTGGGTTTTAATAATAAGGCCAAAAAAGGCCAAAAAATAACAAGATTGGGCTCCCATAGACTTCACTGGGGTTCAGAGCTATGTTTGGGATTAGAAGATGTTTTCCAGCATTAACCAAACCTCCTGCAAACCAACTAAGTTTTCTTATCACCACTTGTAGGACCAATTTGAATGGACCCTAGTATAGAAAATCTGAATTTGTTTCCATCCAGTATGAGGATTTCTCATCAGCTCCATCTTGGAATTAGATGGCATTAGATGTAAGTAGTTATTACAAAAACAATTCTTCATTAACGGAACAGAACATTTATTATTTAAATAGTGGTTCTGGGATCCTGTAACTGTAAATATTCAGTAGTATGGAAGTGAAATTATGAAATGCATTTTAAATTCTGAAATAATGTATTCGGTCAGATGATTTGTTACAAAGCTATGGCCATTTCTGTGCCTTTATACAATCAGGTTCATTTGATAATCATCTGATTTCAACATTTGCTTATATTTGAATTCATTTCAAAGGAAACATCTTGTTATTTTTCCAGAATGTGCTTACATCCTGCAAGCAAGCAGAGCTTGTGGTTTTCATCTGGTCCTAGTAATAATGTCTTGCACATAAATAATTTATCATCATAATATTGCTCACTGTTTTAAAAAAATGCTATCATCAATTAATAGCAACATTAGGTCTGATGAAGCTAACACCAAATGGGGAGAGAGTAGCATGTGGGAGGAAGCATGGGCACCCCCCCTATTATGACATTTTGTCAAAGTTTAACTCATTGATTGCTTGACATTTTAAATACTGAATTTTTACATTCAGCCTATGTTCCGGTATTTTTTATACTGAGGAGACATTGCTGTTTGAATCACTATTTCTGAGCGAGATAATATCTTGAGCACAGCATAATGCTACAATCCAATAATTCCATTGTAATGAAATTAGTTACAAATTATGTTCTGTATTTGAAATATATCACAGTAATAAGATAACAAATAACAGTAACAAGATAAAGGCATAGAGTCAGAAATGAAAGCAACTAAGTATGCAAACATGGATTTTTATTGCATTAATTAAAATTTCCAGAAAGTATTTCCAGGTCACTGGGGGGGGGGGGGGGTGTAGTTTAAGCATATTTCAGGAAAAAAAAATATTATGTATATCTCTACAAATATGCACAGTTCCCCGTGTTGTATCCATTTATGAATGCTGTGAGTGCATAAAAACACCTGTTGATCTGCCAGAAAATTAATGAGCTTCTCATTTCCTCTTTAGGCTGACAACATAGTGCCTCTGTGACCCAAAAAGACAAAATTTAGGTGCCGTTTAGGCAAAGAGGTAAAGTCCAACTAGACCGCTGTGAGTGTAGGCAGGAAGCTCCTCCTAGCTCCAAGCTGCAGCAATGTCAAAGGAAAAGATCTATAAGCCACACATCATGAAGCAGACCCATGTGCATGAAGTGAGATGAATGGCAGCCTCAGCCTGGACTTCAGCCAGGTCACGCCCCAATGCATTTCATTCCACCCCTTAATCAAGGGGATGGGATTTCTGAGCATAAGGGAGTGTTTATAAGAGCATGATTGGCTGTCATGTGATAGAAATGGATGACACAAATTAACAAAATACACAGGTGCTCAAGCAAGCAATCAAGTGGAAAAAAATGGCCACAAACATTAAAGCTGGTCACAAACATCAAGATTACTATACAGCAGATATTTATAAAAGGAAAAATGGAGTAACAAAACTGCAAAAAAAATGCAAAACAATATTGTTGAGTTATTTATTTAAAGTGTCCGATGTATTTATGCACGTAGAAAAAAAATAATATAAAATAAAAAGAAAGATGTATGTGTACCTGCATGTCAGGTGTGTGGCAGTGCCTCTGCTAGGATTCTAAGCAGCATTGTCAGTTGTGTTTATCCCCTACAACTCTTTGTCCCAATTCATGTACATATATTGATTTAATTCCTAGTAAACAATACAGCTACCTTGACTTCCAAGAGCCTTCCCAACCACTGTGTGTAGGAAATGGGGCTATGAGTGTAGCACCCTGGTCCTGAACAGGGATGCTGTTAAATCTAGTTTGCTGGGTGGTAACTAACCTGGCTAATTGTTAGGGGATCTCCTGATTCAATTCCTAACACTAGGTTTGATGCACCTCTCTCCTTTTCGACTGGGTGGCATTGTTACTTATGGCACTGGAATGATAAGGTGCATATGAACTTGGAATATTGGTGGATAGGTTGTTCCAGTCTATTGGCAGGGGTTTTCTTGTTCCCTATGGTCTGCTGGGAGAGCCTATTTATTTGGGAGGAGTCAGGAGATTGTGGTTCTTTGCTACCTGGACGGCTATCTGGGTGGACTTGTGTTGAAAGCTTCTGGCTGCTAGGCCAGAAGCCTGAGGCCTATCCAGGACAAGAAGTAGCAGCGTAGGGTTGGGGCTTCATGTCGGAAGCCTAACCAAGTTGCATGGGATCTGCTGGCCGGAGAACCCCTCTTTGTCGGAGGTGAAGGGACAGAGTTGCTAACGACGGACAACCATTCCTGTCGTCAGAGGCAAAGCGTGAACCAGGGTCAGTGATAAAGGGGAAACTGTTGTCCTCAAGGGACAATGCTTCTGTTATCAGAGGCCAGAGTTCAAAGTCTGAGAGAGTGCCAGAGCAACCTTTTTCACTAACCGGGGACAGTGAAGAACTTGGGAATGTCTCAGTGGAGTCAAGATAAGGACCCAGCAGTATAGCAAGGGGGTGGCGCTTGCAAGAGAATTCAGCAGATTTGCTGAAGAGCCGAGTAAGGGACACAGCAGGTCAGCGTGGGTGGCACTCAGAAGATACAGGCTGTGTGAAGGTCAAGGGACCCAGTGGCAGTCTAGAAAGTCTGTTAAGAGACTGGGAGCTTAAAGTGAAGAAGCTGCAGCGGGAGGCTGCGCGATTGAGACAAGGTCTACACAACGGGGATACCAGTCTTGGTATGTGTACAGATCTGTGTTGAAATCAAAGTTACAAGTTCAGTTGCCAAAGGAGATAGCTCTTTTCAGGTACAGTTCAGCTTTGAGGCTTTTGGAACTATACAACTACCATACTGTTCTATTTTTGTGTGTCTCAGAGTCTGTTAAGTGCTTTTGCACATGCTCAAAGCGTGTCCTGGCCCTAACCCTCTCTCCCCAGTTCTTTAAGAGAAAATAAAGCTCTTTTGTTCTGCATCATCAAAGTGTCTGGCGCCTAACTTACTTTACACTACCCTACACCCACCATGGCTAGTGACCCACAATGTGAGAATGGATGTCAGCTCTCCTTGACCATGAAGTGCACCATTGGCTCTTCAGAGGTCGGGGCATTGTCTACATGAAGTTTATGGGGTCATGCCTACTTTTGAAGAAAAACTACTTCCAAGCAGTTGTCCCTGCAAGAAATGTATAAGCCTTAATGATGTTGTCCCATGGAGTAAGTAAAGAGAATTCTCAGTACAGGAATAAAATTTAAGAAAAATGCTGAGACATGTCCTAAAGGGGAGAGCGAGGTTTGCGGGTTAATCTGGCCTTGACATACATTAACAATTTTTTAACTTTTGTTGGGCCACACACGCCCAGAAAACTTTATTTAAATACTTTGTGCATTCTTGAGACCTTCCTGGCAGTCCCCTGACCACATTTAGGCTCCGTTCACATAAGGTGATTCTTGGCAGAACACGCAACGCACGTTTGGGTGCCATTATTCGCATTGACACCCCAAACGTAGTGCAATTCTGCAGTGATTGTGGTTCAGAATCATGCTAAGCTTGTCACCCAAAAGCAAGCAGTAGCTTCATTGAAGTGAATGGGCTGCCTTATGCGCGACATGCATTTCCACATGTAAATCGCACTTTTGCGCATCTTGAGCAGGAACACTTCCCATGATGCAAGGTCTGAATGGGACCTTAGGGACTTAAACTGACACAAACAGGATGATGTCTGTAGTTTCTTAGAGTTACCATGTAGCAATGTTATTTTGCTACATTGTAAATACACTCCTGCATATGATACAGTTAAAGCAAGGTTGCAAGTTGAAAAAAAAAATGTTCTTATCTAACCTCGTTAGCCATTTTTTACTCCAGATTTTTTTTATTCCTAGTTTTTATGACCATTAAAGTGTATCTATAGACATTTTTTTAACAAAGTGAGGAAGGATTAGAACTCCTGTCATGAGTGGCAGGAATCACAGGTCTATTAGCCCCCTCATGTCAATAATGGACCCTAAAGTCATCCCTGGCCACAGCAGCTAGTAAATGACAGTGCTAGACAGTGCTAGACAAGCCTGCTTTGGACAGCACATGTCGCTTCTCTGTTGAAAATGTTCTCTAATTTACTTCTGCCCCACTAGTTGACACCTACCATGCCAGTCCCGGGTATGCAGGTGGGACAGTAGAGCCCAAGTTACATGGCCAGGGTAGTTGGAGGGGTAGGTGGCACCCTCAGGGTGTGTAGAAATGATTACTACGACCAGAAAGCCAACAGTTGACAATAGTGAATACAGTCCCAGCTGCTATAGCTGGTAGACAAGTGGTCAACTACCTCCATTTGTTGCCACCTTTGCTGTATAAAAAAGATTTATGTCCTTTTTTAAAAAAAATTACTATAAAAAAATAATATAAAAAATTATATCATTAAAAACAGGACACATTGTTGAACTGTATTATAAAATATAATGGATGAATACCACGCTAATTAGATAAAAAAAATGTATAAAAAATATTGTGTGTGTGGTTGCAGCAATTAATAAGGATACCACCCAAAATCAATAAATTGCTGTAAAAAACTGCGCAACCAAAAATAAATTAAAATAAAAATGCTTAGTGAAAAGGAAACATATAAATAGACCTGTGATGAAGGTTCAGTATAGCATAACAATAATATTCATTAAAGTGCTAGTGCATAACAGGAAATACTTAACCACTGCCCAGACCAATTTTCAGCTTTCAGCGCTCTCACACTTTGAATGACAATTACTCTCTCATGCTACACTATACACAAACAAAATTTTTATCATTTTTTTTCCTCACAAATAGAGCTTTCTTTTGGTGGTATTTAAGAACCTCTAGGCTTTTTATTTTTTGTGACATAAGTGAAAAAAGTGCAAACATTTTAAAAAAAAAATTTTTTTGAGTTTCTGTGATAACATTTTGCAAATAAGTAATTTTTCTTCATAAATTTGGGCCAAAACCTATACTGCTACCCATCTTTGGTAAAAATAACCCAAATAAGTGTATATTATTTGGTCTGTGTGAAAGTTATTGGGTCTACAAGCTATGGTGCCAATCATTGAAAATTGATCACACCTGATGCACTGATGGCCTATCTCAATTCTTGAGGCCCTGAAATGTCAGGAATGTACAAATACCCCCCAAATTACCCCCTTTTGAAAAGTAGACATTCCAAAGTATTTAGTAAGAGGCATGGCGAGTTTTTTGAAGTTGTACTTTTTTCCCACAATTCTTGGGAAAATTAAGAAATTATTTTTTTTTTTTTTGCACAAAATTGTCATAACAAGTTATTTCTCACACACAGCATATGCATACTTCCAATTACACCCCAAAATACATTCTGCTACTCGCCCCGAGTATGGCGATACCACATGTGTGAGACTTTTTCACAGCCTGGACACATAGAGAGGTCCAGTACGCAGGGAGCACCGTCATGCATTCTAGGAGCAGAATTTTCACATCTAATTTTATTACACTTTTGAAGGCGCTGGAGCACCAGGACAATGGAATTGCCCACAAAATGACCCCATTTTGGAAAGAAAACACCCCAATGTATAATCTATGAGGCATTATGAGTCTTTTGAATGGTTCATTTTTTTCCACAAGTCTTCGAAAAACCTGGAAAGAAAATTAAAACGCTTTTATTTGTACACAAAGTGGTCAATTTATAAGATATTTCTAACACATAGCATGTACATAGCAAAAATTAACCCACAAAAAATATATTCTGCTACTCGTCCCGGGTATGGCGATACCACATGTGTGAGACTTTTTCACACCCTGGCCACATAGAGAGGTCCAACATGCAGGGAGCACCGTCAGGCGTTCTAGGAGCATAAATTACACATACAATTTCATTCATACCTATCACACTTTTGAAGGCCCTGGAACACCAGGACAGTGGAATTACCCACAAAATTACCCAATTTTGAAAAGAAAACACCCGAGGTATATTCTATGAGGCATGGGCTGCAGATAGGTACTCGGGTACTCTAATGGGCTGCAGATAGGTACTCAGGTATTCTGATGGCCTGGAGACAGGTACTCGGGTAATCTGATGGACTGGCAAAGGGTACTTGGGTACTCTGATGGGCTGCAGATAGGTACTCGGTTACTCAGATGGGCAGGTGACAGGTACTCAGTACGCTGATGGGCTGGTGGCAGGTACTTGGGTACTCAGATGGGCAGGTGACAGGTACTCTGGTACGCTGATGGTCTGGTAACAGGTACTTGGGTACTCTAATGGGCAGGTGACAGCTACTCGGGTACTTTGCTGGGCTGGTGACAGGTACTCAGGTTCTCTGATGAGCAGGTGACAGGTACTCAGGTACGCTGATGGGCTGGTAACAGGTACTCTGGTACTCTGATGGGCAGGTGACAGGTACTCGGGTACTTTGATGGGCTGGTGACAGGTACTCGGGTACACTGATGGGCTGGTGACAGGTACTAGGGTACTCTGATGGGCTGGTGACAGGTACTCGGGTATTTTGATGGGTTGGTGACAGGTGCTCGGGTGCTCAGATGGGTTGGTTACAGGTACTCAGGTACTCTGATGGGATGGTGACAGGTGCTCAGGTACTCTGATGGGATGGTGACAGGTACTCGGGTACTCAGATGGGATGGTGACAGGTAATCGGGTACTTTGATGGACAGGTGACAGGTACTCATGTACTTTGATGGACAGGTGTCAGGTACTCGGGTACTTTGATGGATAGGTGACAGGTAGTCTGATGGGCTGTGACAGGTACTTTGATGGGGTGGTTACAGGTCCTCTTGATAAGGGGGGGTGATCAGTGTGCTTGGTGTACGCATTGGGCGGTAACGAGCTGTTACCGCAATCTCCCTGTCACACACAATCGGTGTGTGACAGGGTAAACTGCGGTAACAGTTCGTTACCGCGGTTTGTTTACATCACATGACCGGCTGTGATTGACACAGCCGGTCACGTGGTAAAGAGCCAATTCTATTGGCTCTTTACACTGATCGGAGCTGGGCTTTGTCCGAGGGGCAAGCCTCAGGCCCGATCGCCGCGCTGCGCGCCCCCGGGGGAGCGCTCAAGCGGCGTGCACGTGAAGGTCGGTAGTGACCGACTGCAATTGGGCACAGCCGATCGGGGGGGACACGACCCCCCGCACACAATCGATCCGCGATTGTCGCTCTGCGGGCCCCCAGGTGCCCGCAGTAGCGGCGAGAAGCGGCCAACGTCATATGACGTCGGCCAGGATCGACGAGAGGTTCCTGCAGACGTCATTTTAATATGACTCGGTGGGGAACTGGTTAAAGGTGCTAGTGTGTGTAAAAAAATTGATAATTGATATGAGGACAGTAAATCTAAATAAGTAATCTAAATAATAAATCTAAAAAGTGCTAGTGCCAAAAACCTGTAGTCGAAGGTTTTGCAAAACAAAAAACAAAATATAGTCAGTCCATAAATACATAGACCATTCAATTCCAATAGTCTCCAAATGTAATGAACAACAGGCTCCTTCACCAGGTGCAAAAAGGGACAAGATATAGATTCTGTATCACCAACACTCAGATGATATGAACTCTTGCCGGAGTCAATTGGCCACCCATCTCTAGGAGGCCCAACTCACAAGCAGATAGCCTCTGCGGGTAAATGGTGGAAGGATGACATAGACAGCCCAGATCCTCAGAATAAACTCCTCCGTTCGTCTCATAGGCATGAATCACTCCGGTATATATAGAAAAAAAGCCTCCAATAGTGTAAAACTGTGGCTACTTTATTATTATAAAATAAGCACTTTTTATCTAAAGCAACACTACATAGTCTACTTGAGAAAAAATTTGCACAGTCATTGCAAATAATCCCTGTAATGTATCTCATATGTGTTATTCCTATGGGCGTCCATCTAGTGGTCATAATGTGGTATTTTCCTGATTGTGGTATATCAGGAAAATACAACATTGTGCGCACTAGAAAATAATGATGATCATGCGAAATACACATATCAGACACATTACAGGGATTAATCGTGATGGCTGTGCAAAAACTGAGGCATTCGCAGTGAATGTTTTATAAATAGACTCCTTGTCTATAGATTGCAAAGAAAATAAAGTACATTTCCCAAAATCATGCTGCCAAAAAGAAAGCTTTGTTTGTGACAAAAAATAATATATATATATATATATATATATATATATATATATATATATATTATGGGAGATTAGCTTGTGGGGATTATCTTCCCTGAGTAAAACAGTCAGCGTGCATGCAACTATTTAGAACATAGGTTTGCAGGTTAAAACAAAATAAACAGAAAATAAGTCCTTGCCATCCGGCGCTAAACTAAACAGTATAGTTTCCTCACTATACGGTGTGGGGCTGGCCCCCGACACCCACAAAATATAAGCCAAAATGCAAACCTTGTCTTTTAAAGTCCAAACAGATACAGAGCTCCCTCAGATTCCTCTCTGAACTCCAGGTGAGAGCTCAAGTGAGCTCTCTTCCTGATTATTTAAACCACCTGCTGGTGGACTCCAGTGGATCACAAACTCCAGACCGGAACCAGCCCTACCATGGTGGCTGGTAAAATCCGGACCGGACTCTGTTTAATCCAGTCCAATTGAATGCATACGAGGTGACAGGTAGCGTCCGTCTACCACTCTGCCTCACATACCTTCACAATATATATATATATATATAATTAATATATGTATTATTTTATAATGGCCCATAAAGGGTGTACAGGCATAAAAGCTGAAGTAGTTAAAGGGTAACTCCATTTTTATGGGAAAAAATAGCAAAAAAAATTTAAAAAAATAGCATATACTATACATATGCTAAACAAGTCGTATTGTAATTGAATGTTATGAAAAAATCATTTTCAATATGCCTGTAAAATTCAATGCAAATCCCAATCTGGAGGCATTCTGTTCACCCGCAGAATGTCATTCCTGATTGTGTGATTGGCTCAGTGAGTTTCCCAGAAGTTTGCACTAAGATACAAGTCAGATTTTAGGCATCATTCTTTTTGGTGAGATACTCCCAAATGGTTAATCACTTCTGAGGGGATGCAGGCACTGTATGTTCCTCATTAGAACACTGCAATTGCATCAGCTGATAATAATGAAAAAGTCACTACTATTTATTTTCACTCTGCAGACAACAAATAGTTATTTCTTCAGAGCAGAAACAAGTAGGACTCTGTAGTAAAATGTGTTAAAATCTATGCATATTGATCACCGAGAGGGGATTGGGGGTTTTTTTTCAACAAAAGAGGAGTTACACTTTAAAGCAGAGTTCCACCCATTTAAAAGTCAGCAGCTACAAATAGTGTAGCTGCTGACTATTAATAATCGGACACTCCTCTGTCCCACGCTCCAACGATGCGGCCACACGAAGCCTTGCTCTTCTCCCCCTCCTCCGTGCAGTACCGGCATCACAAATGTGGGTTAACAGCTTTGGCTTCAAAGCCGGGCATGCACTGCGCATGTGCGAGTTGCGCTGCAGCACTGTGAATGGCCGGTGTATCTTCTGGGACCTGTGACGTGTCCCAGAAGATCACCAGGTGGGAGGGGGGGGGGAGGTGAACTTCCTTCTGGTTCCACGGAGCGAGGATAGGAAGTGGGACCTGTGGGTCCCCCCCCCCAAAAAAAATGACATGTCAGGGGGTCACCTTCCCTTGAAGCGGAAGTTCCACGTTTGGGTGGAACTCCGCTTTAAGCTCATCTGAATGCCAAAAACAAAATATACGGTAAGTCGGGCACTATCACGAGGGAATAACACACACCTGGCCATGGAACAGCTGAGCAGCCAATTGTCCCATTACTTTTGGTCCCTTAAAAAGTGGGGGGCACATATACAAGCTTTTGTAATTCCTACACCGTTCACCTGATTTGGATGTAAATACCCTCAAATTAAAGCTGAAAAGTCTGCAGTTAAAGCACATCTTGTTCATTTCATTTCAAATCCATTGTGGTGGTGTATAGTGCCAAATAGGCTAGAATTGTGTAGATGTCCCAATATTTATGGACCTGACTGTAAGTTTAATTACCACCTTAATCAGCCGCAGAACCTGTGTAATTAATATGTGTTCGATTTTAAAGGGATGAGGTGGCAACCCTATTCAGGATCATCAGTAACTGCACTGGGAATCAATTTTGAAGCTTGTAATTCTGTAGATAGTTCCAAATGCTGTGAAAAGTCAGACACTTAACAGTCTTCTGATTCCTGTAATGTTCAGCCAGCAAATTGGACACACCTGATGTGGTGCCATAACTGGCAAATATTAAATGCTTCCTTTCCCATGAAGAAAATAGCAATGATAATGGTATGTAAATGTATCAAACAAAAGTAGAGGTTTTAAGGGACTTTTAAAGTGCAAGTAAACAACAGAATGTATATAAAAATTCACAGTATTTATTAAATATTGTTAAAAGAATCCATCTGATAAAATCAATAAATCAATAGTCACATAAGTCATTTTTCAGATTTCGGATGAAGAATTGATGCCTTCACTTGACATGTTTCGCCAAATTTGTTATACAGCTTCTTCAGGAGTATGTGCATCAATCTGAACAAAGCAACAAAACATTTATAAGAATTGCATCTATTATATACAGTTGGACTTTACATAAACATGCAAAGTACACATTTTATACATATGTACAAACAATAAATCCAAATTTCAAGAAAAATAAAGAAATTATTCAGACAATGTAACCAAGCTGGACATTTATTAATTTAATTACTATTCTAGATTATATTTGAGATTAATATACCCAAGAGACTTCATGTGTAAAAAAAGGGGACCAACATACAGTATCTCACAAAAGTGAGTACACCCCTCACATTTTTGTAAATATTTTATTATATCTTTTCATGTGAAATTACACTTTGCTACAATGTAAAGTAGTGAGTGTACAGCTTGTATAACAGTGTAAATTTGCTGTTCCCTCAAAATAACTCAACACACAGCCATTAGTGTCTAAATTGCTGGCAACAAAAGTGAGTACAAGTGAAAATGTCCAAATTGGGCCCAATTGGCCATTTTCCCTCCCCAATGTCATGTGACTCATTAGTGTTACAAGGTCTGAAGTGTGAATGGGGAGCAGGTGTGTTAAATTTGGTGTTATCGCTTTCACTTTCTCATACTGGTCACTGGAAGTTAAACATGGCACCTCATGGCAAAGAACTTTCTGAGGAACTGAAAAAAAGAATTGTTGCTCTACATAAAGATAGTCTAGGCTATAATAAGATTGCCAAGACCCTGAAACTGAGCTGCAGAAAAGTGACCAAGACCATACAGCAGTTTAACAGGACAGGTTCCACTGCAGTTGAGTGCACATGCTCAGCGTCATATTCAGAGGTTGTTTTTGGGAAATAGACATATGAGCATTGCTGCAGAGGTTGAAGGGGTGGGGGGTCAGCCTGTCACTGTTAAGACCATACGCTGCACACAGCATCAAATTAGGCTGCATGGCTGTCATCCCAGAAGGAAGCCTCTTATAAAGATTAAGAAAGTTTGCAAACAGTTTGCTGAAGACAAGCAGACTAAGGACATGGATTACTGGAACCATGTCCTGTGGTCTGATGAGACCAAGATAAACTTATTTGGATCAGATGGTGTCAAGTGTGTGTGGCGGCAAACAGATGGGGAGTACAAAGACAGGTGTGTCTTGCCTACAGTCAAGCATGGTGGCGGGAGTGTCATGGTCTGGGGCTGCATGAGGGCTGCCAGTACTGGGGAGCTACAGTTCATTGAGGGACCCATGAATGTCCACATGTATTGTGACATACTGAAGCAGAGCATGATCCCCTTCCTTTGGAGATTGGGCTGCAGGGCAGTATTCCAACATGATAACGACCCCAAACACACCTCCAAGATGACAACTGCCTTGCTGAGGGTAAAGGTGATGGACAGGCCAAGCATGTCTCCAGACCTAAACCCTATTGAGCATCTGTTGGGTATCCTCAAAGGGAAGGTGGAGGAGTGCAAGGTCTCTAACATCCACCAGCTCCGTGATGTCGTCATGGAGGAGTGGAAGAGGACTCCAGTGGCAACCTGTGAAGCTCTAGTGAACTGCTTGCCCAAAAGGGTTAAGGCAGTGCTGGAAAATAATGGTGGCCACGCAAAATATTGACACTTTGGGTCCAATTTGTATATTTTCACTTAGGGGTGCAATCACTTTTGTTGCCAGCGGTTTAGACATTAATGCTTGCGTGTTGAGTTATTTTAAGGGGACAGCAAATTTACACTGTTATACAAGGTTTAAACTCACTCCTTAACATTGTAGCAAAGTGCCATTTGTTCAGTGTTGTCACATGAAAAGATATAATAAAATATTTACAAAAATGTAAGGGGTGTACTCACTTTTGTGAGATACTGTAATAGTGGTCTAGTGGCCAGCGCGAAGCGGCGTTCCCGGGTACGGAGGAGCCTCAGCACGCCCTCAGACGAAGTGATGACGAAACGCGTCAGGGCGTGACCACGCGGCTGTCAATCTGCATCGGCTGAGGCTCCTCCGTACCCGGGAACGCCGCTTCGCTTCGCGCTGGCTCGCTAAAGCGTTGGAGTGGTGAGACGGATCAGTCTCTAGCCGAGACATCTTTATAAGGGATTGTGATTTGATGACTACTTTTATCTGTTAAAGTGTGAGTTTACATCTGGAAGGGGGGTTTGTTTTTACATGTTAAGTGCTGAATAAAACCATGTGGATCATGCAATATGTGAGTACATTTTATTGAAGGGAAGTCTGACCACACATGCACCGAGGACATAAGAGGTGGAATTTTGGAGGAAGTGATGATTGGAATTGGAATCTGAGTGCCTGACCGCTGTTAATTAACTGATTGAGTTTCAGTTTGGTTTATATTGATTTATGATCTAAATGGTGTCAATTGAAGGAGAGGTGAACACCTAAAAGATCCGAATGCGAGTCATGCATTAATATCTGGTGAGTTTTTCCACATTGGGGGGTTATCCTCCTATTATCTCTGCACGTGGTGTGGTGGCGGCCAGGACTTCAGCATTTTCTCTTTAGAGTGGATGGACTCATAACTCACTTGTTAAAGAAGATTACATTTTGAAAGACTGTTTAAGCGCTGCTTGCAATTTGTTGGTCACAGTTTACTCTGATTATCAGGTTGCGTTTTGAATATACAGTCTATTGTATACAGCGTATTGAGTGTACACTATATATCAGTGCATTTGGGGGTGTACGGTATATAGCACACTACTTGACATGGTGTCTTAAAATATATACAGTCTAGTGTATACATATATACACACACAGCGTATTGAGTGTACACTATATATCAGTGCATATGGGGGTGTACAGTATATAGTACACTGTAGTGCGGTGTTAAAAAATATACCCATCAATTTAGGAAGGCCACAAAGGAGAGGCAGACGCTCCCAGTCCACTAAAAGAGGGCAAGCAGCCTCTGTGTCTTCAGCCAAAAGTGGTGGTGGCGGATGTGGTGCATCGTCTGCAGGCGGGTTACGCTTGTCCTTTTTTTCTGCTGTTGGATGTGCTATTGAGCCACAACATGCAGAAGAGTTGGTGGAGTGGATAACAAAGCCTTCCTCATCCTCCTCATCCTTTGTCACCCAGGCTCGTTTGCCTTCCAACGCATCTGGCAAAGCGACCTATTACACAGGATCCTTGTCCACAGTTACTCCTTCTGTAGCCCCATCATCATGCACGGAGGAGTCACCTGAGTTATTCGAACATAGTGACGGTTACATGCTGATAGAGGATGCACAGCAGTCTGAAGGCTCTGATGTTGGTTCCCAGGTTGAGGAAGGGAGTAGCGTGAGCCTAGAGACAGGGGGTGCCGCAAAAGGGCAAGAAAGTAGCAGTCATGTTCCCCCAGCTGCAGCATACTGCCAAGTTTGCTCCAATGACGAGGAGGGAGAGGATGATGAGGACACGGACTGTACTTGGGTGCCTGAGAGAAGAGAGGAGGAAAGAGGAGGAGGAAGGTGAGGAGGAGGCCCAACTCCAACAAGGCAGGATGTCCTCCAGGGGCCAGCTTAAGGGCAGCCATCCAATTGCATCAGACCACAGAGCTCCACAGGTGCAGGGCGCTGCTGCCTCCCCACCGACTTCCAAAATTTTTTTGGTGTGGGCATTTTTCAGCACATGTGCAGTAAATCACACCATTGCCATTTGCAATCTATGTCTGAAGCGGGTCAAGCGGGTGAAGGACTCCAGCCGATTGGGCACTACTGTCTTGACAAGACATATGACGACCATCCATGCAGTCCATTGGCAAAAGTACCTGAAAAACCCACACCAGAAAACAAAACGGACTTCTCCTTGCTCCTCATCTGTGATCTCAACCTCTACTATACCTGCAGTCCTCTCCAAAACCTGCACTGAGAGGAATGAAGATGTAGCAATGTGTGCCACAACTAGTACTGGCAGCCAATCTGCTAGCAGTACACCACCAGGTCAATTCAGCAGACAAATATCCCTACCCCAGTTGCTGAACCGTAAAAAGAAATACTGTCCCAGCCATCCACATGCTCAGAGTCTTAATGCTATCTTGGCCAAATTGCTAGCACTCCAACTGCTCCCTTTTCAGCTGGTAGACTCTGTCCCCTTTCATGAATTTGTGGAATGTGCTGTCCCACAGTGGCAGGTTTCCAGAAGACATTTCTTTTCATGTAAGGCCATTCCAGCTCTCTACCATAATGTGGAAGGCAATGTTTTGGCCTCGTTGGACAGTGCAGTCAGCAGCAGGGTTCATATTACCTAAAGAACAAAACAGAGGTAGCGCTCTATAGGTTAAACTATGATCAGCAATAGTAAATTAAAAGGTCCAATCTCTGAAATTGCAGTCAAAAGTTTATCAAAAGGGTGGTAACAATTGGCTTAAGGAGTGATCAAATAAGCCTTGATGACACAGGGATATAGTATATAAAAATAATATATAAAACTGGATGGGCAATGAAGACAAGACCCAGGGATCCTGTGTGACATTGCAAGAGGCCCACAGCTGGGCTGGGCATCTGCCAGGGGTGAGTTGGGGCAGCTCAGCCTGGAGACACCAACCACACACTGATGCAGCACAATGTGGAGACTCAGCTTGCAAGCATGGGGACCACCGAACAGCACGGAAGGGCAGCTCCGGCTGCCGACCATCGGAGTAGATGACTGGCACAGGCAGTGGTGGCTGGATGCTGTGGCGGATCGGGATTTAAAGCTGCCAATGTGGATGCTGATGGTGGAAGTCTCAGGACAGAGCGGGGCCATGTACAGGAACCGGCAGTGCTGGGAGCAGGTCAGAAAGAAGTGGAGATGGTGTCAGCTGGGATCGGTGGAGTGGAAAGGTGACGTCAGTCATCAGCTGGCAGATAGAGGAATCCCCTCAGTCAGCAGGAACTATGTGGGGAAGCCCAGGCAGCCGTAACTAATAGCACTTTGTCAAAGTCATGGAAGAACGGCTAGACGGGGCTTAATGTAGCATACAAAGTGGGAGGGGAGGGCGGGGGGGGAGGGTTTGGACACCTTGTGTAACCCAATTAGCAATTAACCCCTCATGTCCCCACAGGGAGGTGGAATTAAAGCAAGTGTATATAAATACATAAAAACATTGCAGCAGGTAGGAAATCATTACAACTATGAACAAGTGTGTGTCTTCAACACTGAAACAAAAGCAGAAGACACAAATGGAATTTTTGTGTGGGGACCAAGGTGTAAAAAACAATCTACACATATAATAGTAAAAATATAAATATAAAATTGATGCACCCACTACATGCCATACAAATGTTGAGCTCAATTTCTATACCTACTCGTAATAGATATAGGCCATTATCTAAGGACCTAGACCAATGTATGAAAGAAGGTGCATGTCCCAGGACACAAGATACCCCTCCCAATACCATCTGTAGTGCAACCACTCCACCGTTCGGTGATGAAGGGAATTTTTTAGTCATGTCTCCAAAGGGAGGAAAAGAAAAAGAAAACTAGATGAGGTCGAAGAGGTACAGGACGAACTAAGATTCAACAAGAAAGAGAGCATGGAGTCAATTTGAATGATAATACCATCAAGATCTACAACCTTTCGTCTTATACTCTTAATCCATACGAGCTACTTCTACTACAGAAAGGCTTGGGTTTTTCTCCCTCCACCAAACCCAATAAGTTCACCATCTTTAAAGATCTAAATGCCTTTACCCGTCAACTTACCCTCAAAAGGCATTACGCGAATGATCACCCCGTCAAGAGCATCAATCCCCCAAGATGATTAGAACCGAATATGAATACCTCGTCACAAACTAATATTGACACTTTGAAGATCCTTGAGAATTTGTGGCTAGAGGTTAATATCGACAGTCAAACATATGGTCCATACCTAGATCCGGAAGTGACGCATACTAACTTCAAACCCATATCAATGTTTTTTCCTACCCAATCCATAGGACCTTACATTGAGACGTTCTACCAAGCGGTGTATAAAGATCTCATGCCGCTTTGTGACAGCTCACACAAACATAAGGCCTCAAACTTTTCCAAAGCAGAACAACTAGCACTCGACCAATTAACATCCAATCAAAACATCATCATAAATCAGGCCGATAAAGGAGGTAGTGTGGTCGTCTAAAATAGAACTGATTAGAGGGGCATGGTTTGCGAGCGCCACGGATGGCAGCCAGCCTTTAGAGCTCTGGAGCACCAAGGGAGATACAAGCGGCTACGACCTGAGGAAAAGCCACTAGAACACAGTGACTGAGAGCCAACATCCCCTGCAGCACAGGAAAGATGTCGCAGAAGAGAAAGGATGAGCGTCGGCCACAGAAATTTACAGATTTGTTCTCCCTTTCCGCACGAGGCAACAGGCAAGATGGCGCTGGCCTCGCAGATGCCGTCCATAACAACAAGGCCCAAGGACACTACACGGACCTCCCAGACAAAGAGCATCAGCTGAGGGCATCTGGGACAGCATCCCCACAACATTCAACCCCTCCAGCGAGCCGTCCATGCGACAGCCCGGCCAAAGCGCGGATGCGTCTGGACGATCAGACCTAAGGCCTGGTGAGTTATAGGGGGTCCCCGAAACAGTGGCACCCCATGACCTAAACCAATGTTCTGCACTCTTCTCCCAGACCTCCAACCTTTAGAACTATCTATAGACCGTACTCATTGCCTGCCTAAGCCATCCTTCCTACCAGAAAAAGTGCCTAGGGACGTGGATATGAGAGAGCAAATCCTGAAAAAAGCCAGGGCCTTGGGGAAGCTCCCTGAACCATACGACGGCATCCAAATCTACATAGATTTGTCAAAATACACTATGGACCTCAGGCGCCAACTTAATACAATCACAAAGGCACTACGCAACCATGACATACTAATGGCTACAATGGGGCCACCCTACCAAGATTTCCATCGACAGAAATGGCAGATCTTACACTGTCATCCTCACTAGCATCCGGGCTAGCCTTACTGAAAGAACAGGGTATCATCCCCGAACCCGACACAAACTGCCCGGAAAACCCAAGGCCCCGGTCCTCCCTTGTGGCATAAAGCGAACAGGCACTACCGGCCTAAATTCTGATCGGGTTACTAACCACTTAACCCAAGCAACAATTTCTCCCTCCTAAGCAGCTCCATAACTGCAGTGTTGAACCAATCTGTTATGTTCCCTCCGTTACCGAATATGCAGCCCAGGATATGTACCTCCAGCTGCATCATTTTTTTTTCTTTTTTTCTTTGTTTTTCTGTTTAACCTTAACCTCTCTAACACTCCTCTCCTTACCCCTGCACGCCTCCATGAACTCGAGGACCCCAACCCACCAACAAGAGAAGAAGAACGTCCACAACCTGCATCCAAGAGACCTACAGTACCACATGACCGAGAACTACCTTCTAAATGTGAGTACACTAATACAAAGCACACCCACACCCCAAAATGGGCAGAAACATCATATCCCTTAACGTTAAAGGAATCAATCACCCGGCCAAGCGGGCATCCTTATGGCACACAGCCCCCAAAATGGGCGGTGACATTCTGTGCATACAGGAGACACATTTCAAAAAATCAAGAGTGAAGACTAGAAGCAATTTCTATGAAACCACAAAGTGGGTTTCAAGGACTTTTAATGTGCCAATATAACAAAACAAATCCAAAAATATAAAATCACATTATTTTATTTGTTTATAAATGTAAAAAGATCAACAATAACAATTGGTACAATCTCTTCATATAGAAATAGGTTTGAATATCATACATATAGTCAGTTTGACCAAGCTCAACATGTTTCACCCACTCATGGGGCTTCCTCAGGAGACTTATTTGGAGCTGACTATAAATAGAGAGAAATATGATAAGCATACAATACAAACAATTT
The DNA here is from genome assembly GCA_018402905.1 of Glandirana rugosa. Classification (NCBI taxonomy): domain Eukaryota; kingdom Metazoa; phylum Chordata; class Amphibia; order Anura; family Ranidae; genus Glandirana; species Glandirana rugosa. The sequence goes on along the minus strand of BLSH010517255.1, from coordinate 124,543 downwards.
TAACAATCCAATAAGTATTAGTATAATGATATTAAAAAAATTATGTATTCACAAAGTTTTTAGCAAAGAAATATATTTGTTTTATCAAAATCACTCAATAGCTGCATTGACACCCCATGTACCTACCCAATTTTAAGAAAAATATATCACACCACAAGTTGATGGCCCAGGAAGAGAGGAGGGCCTAGGAACCCTACATCAACCACATTTAGAAGCCATAGAGGTATGGGGTATAGAGGTACCTACAAAACTATACACATTTAATGGTCCTTAGAACGCATATCATATATTAATCCTATATCATATGTCTCTCAAACAATATGAGAGATTACCTTAAGCGTTTTGAAAAAATGGACACAATTGGGCCAATGAAGTCTATTTTCTAGATCTGGTAGAAAAAGAGAGCATAAATCCAAAAAGATCCAAAAAGATTGTTTCTCCTCAGATTAAAACCAAGCCAAAATTGGCAAAAGCAGGTGTGTAGTATTTTGTAAAGAGCCAGTCACAAGGACCGATCATTCTATGAAAAAGAAAAAAAGAAGAGAATAAAATCGGAATCCAATGAAGAATCCAACACTATTAAACATATAGATAAATGTTTCTTGTTTGTGTGGGCAGGTTGATGGAACAGAGAGGGGAGGGGGGAAGGGAAAAGGAAAAAAGGGGGGGAAAATGGGGGGGAAGGGGGGAAAAAGGGAAAGGATGGAAGAGAGAAGAAACAGGAAAGGAAGAAAAAGAAGGGAAGGGAAAAGTAGGAAAAGAAGGAAGAAAAAGCCGACAGCAAAGTAGCTGAGAAAATCCCCTTATTCCTCTTCTCCATCATATCTGCCCACAAATACCAAACAGCACAAAAGAAAAAAAGGCTTGGATATACTGTTACCATAAGAGGTATTGTCCTGCTGTATGATCCTGGAGGGGGAGCAGAGAACTTGTCTTGTCTCTCTCCCATCGGCCTCCGTCAGAGAATGATGGCTTGTGCAGCTGTTTTATCTCCAACCTCCGTCTCGCCGGCGTCTGACGTCACCGGCGAGGTGCGGACAAAGACGGTCACACCACACATGCTCCATGGAGTGTCGCGGCAGACGTGACGTGGTGCTGAGGGCACCGAGTCATCTGTGGCCATGATGGAAAATCCCCCAAGGATGAGGGGACCGAACCACACAGCACGACCCGTGGACAAAGGTGAAATTTCACCCAGTCCACGGGGATGAAGAGAGAAAGAGAGGAGCAGAGTGGAGTAATAAACCTCCAAATTAACCCCTCTCCTCACTCCCGGACTCAATAGATGGAACCCCATATCCATAGAGGGAGGGGGGAACCTGCAATCGGGGCTCCAATTGGGGCTGGGATTGGCCCACCCACACCCTCAATCAGTGCCCCGGGTGTCCGTATGGCTATCTGATGGCCATTGTCGGGTCAAAAACCAGTGTGTGTATAATATTTAAATAAAAGATACTGGGCAAAAAATTAACCAAATAAAGGGGTATCTGCCCAATAAAATACTATTGCGTCCGGGAGTGAGGAGAGGGGTTAATTTGGAGGCTTATTATTCCACTCTGCTCCTCTATTTCTCTCTCTTCATCCCTGTGGACTGGGTGAAATTTCACCTTTGTCCACGGGTGGTGCTGTACGGTTCGGTCCCCTCATCCTTTGTCCGCGCCTCGCCGGTGACGTCAGATGCCGGCGAGACGGAGGTTGGAGATAAAACGATGACAAGCCGTCATTCTCTGACAGAGGCCGGTGGGAGAGAGACAGGGCAAGTTCTCTGCTCCCCCTCCAGGATCATACAGCAGGACAATACCTCTTATGGTAACAGTATATCCAAGCCTTTTTTTCTTTTGTGCTGTTTGGTATTTGTGGGCAGGTATGATGGAGAAGAGGAATAAGGGGATTTTCTCAGCTACTTTGCTGTCGGCTTTTTCTTCCTTCTTTTCCTACTTTTCCCTTCCCTTCTTTTTCTTCCTTTCCTGTTTCTTCTCTCTCCCATCCTTTCCCTTTTTCCCCCCTTCCCCCCATTTCCCCCCCCTTTTTTCCCTTTCCCTTCCCCCCTCCCCTCTCTGTTCCATCAACCTGCCCACACAAACAAGAAACATTTATCTACTGTATGCTCTCTTTTTCTACCAGATCTAGAAAATAGACTTCATTGGCCCAATTGTGTCCATTTTTTCAAAACGCTTAAGGTAATCTCTCATATTGTTTGAGGGATATATGATATAGGATTAATATATGATATGCATTCTAAGGACCATTAAATGTGTATCGTTTTGTAGGTACCTCTATATCCCATACCTCTATGGCTTCTAAATGTGGTTGATGTAGGGTTCCTAGGCCCTCCTCTCTTCCTGGGCCATCAACTTGTGGTGTGATATATTTCTCTTAAAATTGGGTAGGTACATGTGGTGTCAATACAGCTATTGAGTGATTTTGAAAAAACAAATATATTTCTTTGCTAAAAACTTTGTGAATGTATAATTTTTTTAATATCATTATACAAATACTTATTGGATTGTTAAAATTGTTTGTATTGTATGCTTATCATATTTCTCTCTATTTATAATCAGCTCCAAATAAGTCTCCTGAGGAAGCCCCATGAGTGGGTGAAACATGTTGAGCTTGGTCAAACTGACTATATGTATGATATCCAAACCTATTTCTATATGAAGAGATTGTACCAATTTTTATTGTTGATCTTTTTACATTTATAAACAAATAAAATAATGTGATTTTATATTTTTGGTTTTGTTTGGTTATATTGGCACCTTAAAAGTCCTTGGAACCCACTTTGTGGTTTCATAGAAATTGCTTCTAGTCTTCACTTCTCAATTATGGACGTGGTGCCATTTGGGCCATCCCCCTACTCACTCTTGCCTTATTAGAATTTCAAAAAATCAGCAACCCCAGGATTCCAGCACAAACTATTCCCACACATATATTTGGTCTGCAGCCCAGAGAAGAAGAGAGGAGTAGCTATAAATATCAAAAACACCATTGACTTCAAACCGATCCAAGCAATTCCAGACCACAATGTGAGATATGCTCTGTTAACCTTGGTATGCCTGTATGCCCCAAACTCACGACAATTGACCTTTCTCAACAAAACTCTTAAAAAAATCAACAAAGGAGCACTGTTGTTATATGGTGATTTTAATCTAGTCCCTGACATACAAATGCATACATCCAATCACAATGCTTGCACGCTGAGTCTACACATTGTGCTGCATCAGCATGTGGTTGGTGTCACCAGGCTGAGCTGCTCCAACTCACCCCTGGCGGATGCCTAGCTCTTACACCATCCTTGGGCCTCTTGCAATCTCACACAGGATCCCTGGGTCTTATCCTCATTGCCCATCCCACTGCAGCATGATCAAGGTGCCCCTCTCTGCTGCTTTGGCAATCATTTGGACCCTCATGACCCGCAGTAAGCAATGGTATAGTGTGTTAATTTTATCCAGTTTTATATATTATTTTTATATACCATATCCCTGTGTCATCAAGGCTTATTTGATCACTCCTTAAGCCAATTGTTCCCACCCTTTTAATAAACTTTTGACTGCAAATTCAGAGATTGGACCTTTTAATTTACTATTGCTGATCATAGTTTAACCCATAGAGCGCTACCTCTGTTTTGTTATTTTATGCTCTTCTTACTGTCCAGTGTCATGTAGCTGCTCTAGGTTAAAATTGACTGACACCCTGGTTGGTTTCATCCTTATGCCACTTTTTGAATTGCTACAGTACTCTGTGGGTTCATATTACTGATGACTCATGGTCCAGCAGGCACGGTCAGGGATGTTACCTTTCCTGCACGGCGCACTGGGTAACTCTGCTGGCAGCTGGGAAGGATGCAGGACAGGGTTCAGTTTTGGAAATAGTTCCCCCACCATGCCTCCAAAAAGCTGGTGGTGATTTTGCCACATCCGTCTCCTCCACCCCCTCTACCCCCTCCTCTTCTACTACCTCTGTGGCCTCTTCTGCAGAATTGTCCTCTGAACCTGCAGTGTTCCCTAAGCGTTCAAGGGGCTATGCAAGCAGTCAGGCTAAAAGATGCCATGCAGTGCTTGAGTTAGTCTGCCTTGGGAACAGGAGCCACACTGAGGAAGAGATTCTTTCAGCTCTGCGGGGGCAGGCTCAGAGGTGGATGACGCCACGACAGCTTGAGCCAGGAATGGTTGTATGCGAAAATGGCACCAACCTTCTCTCTGCCCTCGGACTGGGACAATTGACACATGTTCCATGATTGGCTCACTTCTTGAATTTGGTGGTGCAGCATTTCTTGACCAGGTACCCAGGGTTACCAGATATCCTGAGGCAGGCCAGAAAAGTCTGTGCTCATTTCTGGCGTTCATACAATGCCAGTGCCCGCCTGGCTGACATCCAGCAGGAATTCAACCTGCCCAACAACCGCGTCATTTGTGACATACCCACCAGGTGGAACTCAACATTGGCAATGCTGCAGCGGCTGCACGCACAGCAGAGGGCTATCAATGAGTACTTCTGTGAGCATGGCACCAGGACAGGCTCAGGGGAGCTTGGCTTTTTTTTTGCCACGTCAGTGGCTAATGATCAAGGATGCATGCATTGTCCTGTCACCATTTGAGGAGGCCACAAGGATGGTGAACAGCGACAATGTATGCATCAGTGACACTGTCCCACTAATATTCCTTCTGAACACGCTTTGTGGAGTCATGGACAGAGCACTTGAGGCAGAACAGAGGGAGGAAGAGGAGGACCTTTCCTCTCAAGACCCCCTTTATGCAGAGAGCATTTCTACAGAGCCGCCAAACACACAGGAGGAGGATTGTGTCAGCATGGATGTGGAGTATAATACGCAACAGTCTTCAAGGGATCATGGTTTTCAGGCCCCAGAAACCCAAAGAGTTTTATGTGGCTGGGAGGAGGTAGTCCCTGATAATGTCATCCTCAGTGACACAGAGGACACTCATGCCTCCTCAAACGTATGCTGCATGGGCTCTCTGATTCTGAAAAGCCTGCAAAAAGACCCTAGGATTTGTGGTATCAAGGAGAGAGATCATTACTGGCTGGCAACCCTTCTTGATCCAAGTTACAAGGGTAAATTTGCAAAACAACATCTTCAGTATACCTTGAAGAAAAGTTTGTGCAATGCCTTTCCAGACCCTGGGAGGTTACCATGTCCTGGTGCTGGTCCTGGACAACGTGTTTCTGAAGCTTCGGCTGTTCAGAGGCAGAAGGTGGCTGGCTGAGCGATGCCTTTAAAAAAAATTTCAGTCCTCAGCACCTAGGCCTGATAGGTTCAAGCAACCATCCTCAGTATCTGCATTATATGGTGCAGGAATATATAGGGGCAAGAGCAGACTTGGAGACCTTTCCAACTTAACTTCCACTTAGTTACTGGGTCTTGAGCATGGACCACTGGCTGGAACTTGCTCAATATGCATTTGAGCTACTGGCCTGTCCTGCATCCAGCGTGCTTTCTGAACAGACATTCAGTGCTGCCGGAGGGTTCGTAACCGATCAAAGAGTGCGCCTGTCCACAGACTTGGTTGATAGGCTCACATTTATAAATATCAGACCCTGTTCCTCTGTCCAACAAAAGTAACTGCAAGGGGTTACAGTGTTCTGGCACCGCCAGCAGCCACCTGTTTGACTGAGGTATTTCGTCCAAATTTTTAAACTAATTTACAACATCAGGCCCTGTTCCTCCGTCCAACAAGAGTAACTGCAAGGGGTTACAGTGTTCTGGCGCCATCAGCACCCAAGGCCCAAGTTTACGCCACCTGTTTGACTGGGGGCTTTAGTCACAATTTTAAACTAATTTACATCAGGCCCTGTTCCTCTGTCCAACGAGAGTAACTGCAAGGGGTTACAGTGTTCTGGCACCGCCAGCACCCAAGGCCCAAGTTTTCACCAACTGTTTGACTGTGGGATTTCGTCACAATTTTTAAACTAATTTACAACAGCAGGGTCCGCACCAACATTTTTAAAAAAAATGACGTGGGGCCCCCCCCCCCCAAATCCAAACCAGTCCCTTCAGGTCTGGTATGGAATTTAAGGGGAACCCCTTGCAAAAATGGAAAAAAAATGGCATAGGGGTCCCCCCAAAATCCAAACCAGACCCTTATCTGAGCACGCAGCCCTGGCATGGCAGGAGGGGGTGGGGACGAGCGAGCTCCCCCCTCCAAACCATACCAGGCCACATGCCCTCAACATGGAGAGGGTGCTTTGAGGTCCCCCCCAAAGCACCTTGTCCCCGTGTTGATGGAGAGAAGAGCCTCATCCCCACAACCCTGGCCGGTGGTTGTAGGGGTCTGCGGGCAGGGTGCTTATCAGAATATGGAAGCCCCTTTTTACATTGTACCCCTAACCCATTCAACAAAAAAGGAATGTAGTGGTACAAAAAACAAGAGGCAGTTTTTGACAAGTCCTTTATTGTGTAAAATAGCTCTTCTTTCTTCTCCTGCCCCGGTCCTTCTTCTGGTCTTCTTTTTCTTCTTTTAGTCTTCTTCCTTCCTCTCTTTATCTTCAATCCTCATCTTCTTCTTCCTTCTTCTTTCACCACCACCTCTCTCCCCGATGCTGCAGCCCGGCCCCTGCGCGTCTTCCAGAATGGGCGGTCTTCATAATGACACTTCTTTTATAAGAAGGGGCAGGGCCACCCAGTGACGTAACCGAGTGAACAAGCCCCCTTCTGACATCATGCGTTGTCAGAGGGAGCCGGTCACTCATTTACTTCACCGGGTGGGGGTGAAGTAAAAGAACTGTCATTATAAAGACTGCCCATTCCGGGAGACACGCAGGGCTGCAGCAGCAGGGAGAGGGGCTGGTTCACTCGGTTATGTCACTGGGTGGCCCTAAAAGAAGAAAAAGAAGACCAGAAGAAGGAGAAAATGGAGGAAGAAAGAAGGAAGAAGAAGAGCTATTTTACAAAATAAATGACTTGTCAAAAACTGTCTCTTATTTTTTGTACCACTACACTCCTTTTTTGGTGAATGGGTAGGGGTACAATGTACCCCATACCTATTCACATAGGGAGAGGCTGGGATCTGGGGGCCCCCTTATTAAAGGGGGCTTCCAGATTCCGATAAGCCCCTCCGCCCGCAGACCCCCACAAGCACCAGCCAGGCTTGTGGGGAAGAGGCTCTTGTCCCCATCAACATGGGGACAAGGTGCTTTGAGGTGGGGGGGCAGAGCCCCCCTCCCCCAAAGCACCCATACTCCCCATGTTGAGGGCATGTAGCCTGGTACGGTTCAGGAGGGGGGGCGCTCATCCCCCCCCCCCATCCTAACCAGCCAGGGCTGCATGCTCGGATAAGGGTCTGGTTTGGATCTTGCCAAAATTTTTAAAAATTTGGCGCAGGGTTCCCCTTAATATCCAATATTTTAATATCCAAACTAGACCCGAAGTGCCTGATTTGAACTGGGGGGCGGAACCCCACACACTTTTTTTCAGCGATTTTTTTGTATATTGCCGGGAGCCGGCAATAAATTACAGCCGCGATTTTAAATGACAATTTTTCCTATGGAAATGTCATTTTGTTCTACACCTCACAGAGATGTGCCCTGTTACAGACAGACTAAGGACACCCCCAGGCACAAATTTTAAAGGAATTTTTCATATTTTTTTTTTTTCACTTTAAGCATTATTAAAATCACTGCTCCTGAAAAAACATTGATTTAAAAACTTTTTTTTCATTGATACATGTCCCCTAGGGCAGGTCCCCATACACTTTTTAGGGCAATAACATTGCATATAAGCCTTTAAAATGAGCACTTTTTTTTCATGTTCAGGTCCTATAGACTTTAACGATATTCGAATGTTTGTGCAAACTTTTTGCCTGTTCACATGTTCTGGTGCGAGCCGAACCGGGGGGTGTTCGGCACATCCCTACTTGGAAGCAGATGTAACTTGATTGCGCTGTTTGTCTGAGTAAACCACACTTGATTAAGTGTGGAAGTCCACAGACCTAAATAGAATGTATGTATGTAAATGTAATTCGTTGCAAATATTTTAACATTTTCAGTCATGCTCAAATGGTGTGGCACATTTTGGTCACAGCCAACAGTACAGTGATTACTAGATAGATAGATAGATACAGGTAGATAGATAGATATAGGTAGATAGAAAAACAGAAATAGACTATAATATCTGTAGAGCTTAGGGGAAAGGTCCTTACTTACACTACCTTCTGGGTTTTTTGTTTAACTATTCCACCTACTGCATACAGAAATGCCTAGCTTCAGGTGATACAAAGCGGTTAAACAAATCTTCCTACAGAAGTTGTACCTGTTTATCTGCAGCCTTTTTCCTCTACAGCCTCCTAATACACACCTCGTACACAGAATTTCAGAGCTTCAATAGGCAAGGGTTGGCACAGCATAGAGCCGGGAGTTGAATGTAATATGAGACCTGAGTGGTAGGAAAAGACACATCCCATGCTACCCAGTCTCATAGGTAAACATGCACAGTTGAGGCTGTCAGTCACCTGCTGTGTGCTGGAGGCAGGGCAGGGCATTCTCCTGCAATTGTCTGGCATCAGCATATAATATCTGAAGAGACTTCTGCTGATAGCAAAGTATTGACAGAGGAAACAGAAATCACACTAGGGGCTTTGGATAGAGTCAAGTAAACACTATAGAAGGATATGCTTTGTTAATTTTTCATTTAGGAGGTTCACAACCAATTTAACTGCTTCCCACCCGGCCAAGGCACATAAACGGCCCGGTGGCAGCTTTGCCGCTCGGAGTGGATGTACCTATACATCCTTTCAAAACATGTGCCTCTTGTGGCACGATCCTGTGATGGCTATGACCCTTGCACATAGTACATCACAGCTTGGGACATGGGCAATGTGATTGTCCCTCCCAAGTCCAATCACAGCTTTTACACAGTGTAAACAGAGACACATGTCTCTGTGTCAGCTCTCCCCGCTGAGCTCAGTGCACGGTGGTGGGGTGGGGGTGCTGTGCAGCCATGACAGTTCTCTGTGTAACTGATGATTTTAGTGTTCAGTTACAAAGAAATCACACTGACTGCAACCAACCCCACACAGTACACCAAGCACCACTGCCCCTGTTCAAGTGTCCCATCAACATCTGTACCAGTACACAAAACATCTGTCACATTGTACTTATATCATATCACCATCTACCACAGTGTACCAGTGCACAAAAACATCTGAAAAAGTGCCGGTGAACGTAGTGGTCAACATCTGTCAGTGTCCTCCGGTGGACGATCAACATCTGTCATAGTGTGCAAGTGCACAAAAACACATGTCACAGTGTGCCAGTGCCCTACCAATAAATAAATAAAGAAATTAAAGCACCCCTGTCTCTCCCCGTGCAAAGGCAAAGGCACGCGTTGGTCCCGTACGCATGCGTAAATGGCGATCGCACCACACATTTGAGGTATCGCCACGAACGTCAGAGTGAGAGCAATAATTCTACCACTAGATCTTCTCTGTAACTCTAAACTGGTTACCTGTAAAAGCTTATAAAATATCACCTATTTAAATACAAAAGTTTGGCGCCATTTCACAACTGTGTGAAATTTTAAAGCATGACATGTTTGGTATCTATTTACTTGGCGCAACACCATATTTTATATTTTTATTTTTAATGTGTGCTTTAAAATTCATTAAAGGGTATTTTTGCATTAGGTTGTAAAATTGTGTTCGTAAAAACTGCTGCACAAATACCGTGTGACATAAAAATTTGTAAAACCCACAGTTTTATTCTCTAGGACCTCTGCTAAAAATATATATTGTGGTAGTGTGGTACCCCACCAGGGGAAGGACGCAAGGTTCTCAACCAGGCAGGTTGAGGGGCTCCAGGGGCATTGCTTAAGTAAGAGGAAACTGGCTTATCAGTTTCCTCATTGTTTAGGAAAGTCTGTTTTGGGACCTGAAACCCAGGGGTTTTGTATCAATCCGGGTGGGATGAAATCCCCAGTCTTGGGTCCGGATTTTGTGATCCACCAGCACACTGACTGGTCAGGTGTGTGCTGGGCTATTTGTAGACACCTGACCATGGTTCTGGGCTCCACCCTCCCAAGGAGTCCAGGCTTGCAAGGGAGAAGCATGAGTGCGGATGTGGTTAAAGAGACCGAAGTCACCAGTTCAATAATGGGTTTACGTGACAAACCTGATAAGGTCCCTGAGACAGGGGCATGAATGAGAACGGTGGTAAAAGTTGATATGGTTACAGCTAACCCTAAAAATTTTAATGAGATAGGGAATGACATGGCAGACACAGCAGAAGTTTAGTAGGAGGTTCAGGGGAGTAATCAGAGTAAAGTTCTTTCACAAGTTAGGAAGCACCAGAAGGAACACGTGGATAAAGAGCTGTAATATTTAAAGGTGTCACATGACTTAAAAACCTCAGAGTGGCAAGACAGTTGGGATGTCCTTCAGAGAGAGACTAGGATGAGGCTGCATTCATATGAGGAGGTTAGTGATGAAACTGACAAAATAAAGCATGCAGTGTACATGAGGAAACAAGTGAGGCTAAGTTTGGACAGTAAAAAGGTGGACATACATAGAGTGCAGAGAGGAATCAGTGTCATCCCAATAAAAGATCCCCTACTTATCACTAAATCAGTGTTTAATGAAAAAAGAAAATTGTGATCTGTCGCACCGACTGTGACATGCCTCCATCCCTAAATTTGCATATAAACAAGGAAAATTTGGTCCTGGGACTTTAAATGAGACATGCCACATACGAACAAGCGTATAAAAATTATTATTTTATTCACATATAGAGTTGAGCGGACACCTGGATGTTCGGGTTCAGGTTTTCGTGGAAAAGTTCAGGTTCGGTCCGAACTTGACCCCGGACCCAGAACCCCATTGAAATCAATGGGGACCCGAACTTTTGGGCACAAAAATGGCTGTAAAAAAGTCCTGGAAAGTGCTAGAGGGCTGCAAAAGGAAGAAAAGTGGGGGTAAGTGTAGGACAAGTGCCCTACAAAGAAATGGGGATAGGGAAATAGCAATAATCTGTCCCTTACAGCAACAGCAGGAACCTGACCCTATAGAACTAGGAGATGATTTTAGAACAATAATCTGTCCCTTACAGCACCAGCAGGAACCTCTCCCTATAGCAGTTTGATATGATTTTAGAACAATAATCTGTCCCTTACAGCAACAGCAGGAACCTGACCCTACAGCAGTAGGAGATGATTTTAGAACAATAATCTGTCCCTTACAGCACCAGCAGGAACCTCTCCCTATAGCATTTTGATATGATTTTAGAACAATAATCTGTCCCTTACAGTAACAGCAGGGACCTCTCCCTATAGCAGTTTGATATGATTTTAGAACAATAATCTGTCCCTTACAGCACCAACAGGAACCTCTCCCCATAGCAGTTTGATATGATTTTAGAACAATAATCTGTCCCTTACAACACCAGCAGGAACCTCTCCCTATAGCAGTTTGATATGATTTTAGAACAATAATCTGTCCCTTACAGCACCAGCAGGAACTTGACCCTATAGAACTAGGAGATGATTTTAGAACAATAATCTGTCCCTTACAACAACAGCAGGAACCTGACCCTATAGCAGTAGGAGATGATTTTAGAACAATAATCTGTCCCTTACAGCAACAGCAGGTACCCGATCCTATAGAACTAGGAGATGATTTTAGAACAATAATCTGTCCCTCTAAGCAGTAGACTCTAACTAGTCCAGTCAGATTGTTCTATAATGCAGGATGAGATGTTATTAGATCTGCAATCCGTCCCTAAAAGCAGTAGTAGTAGTAATCTCTACCTAGTCCACAATTAGATTGTTCTGTAATTCAGGGTGAGATGTTATTAGATCTGCAATCTGTCCCTCACAGCATCAGCATCATCCTCTCCCTACACTAGCCTGAGAACATATGACATGCAGCACTACGTGACTCCAGCTCATACAGAGGCTGGGTCACATGATGCACTGGCCAGTCACAGCCATGCCATTAGTATGGCTGTGATGGCTTCTAAGGGCAAACCAGTGAAAAGCTTGTTGATTGGCTGCCCTGCAGCTATTCAACAAGCGGGAAAAAAATACCATAACCCAGAACCCGAACGTTCGGGTTCGGGTTTGGGTCCCGAACACCGCAAAGTTCAGTACGAACCCGAACTCTACAGTTCGGGTTCGCTCAACTCTATTCAAATACTGTAAAAAGATTGACATAATGATAAATCATTTGCAGAGATCTGGCCATCAAGGGCCCTGAGAAGAGCTGACATAACACAATATAAGTAGAATAAAATCATCATGAATATAAAAACACATAAGAATGATGTAAAAAAGTATACATAAGCAGATACATGATAATTGATGCAGAAGTCAGATGGTATACGCATTGATGTAACTCTATGCATTTTGTGGCTTATAGCCACTCGTCAGGAGTACAATGCTATGAATTATGGTGGCTGTAAATATAAATAAGATGAGTTAATCAGACTCATTGATGAATATAAAATAGGTACAACCATAAATAGGGGGAGTTTCTCCTACTTACATGTCAGCTCAAAAGATTGGTCTAGCTTGAGAGGAAGAGAGGGGAGAGCCATAACAGGGTCTGACCCGAGGCTGAGGCAAGGATGATCCCGTTCCAAGCAAGGGAAACCGCACAGGGTGGAAACCATGGTGAAATGAGTGATCCATACCAAGGAGGGAGACATGGAAGGACACATCAATCCCAGTCTATTCTAAAAATGTAACAAATGTAACAAATATAATGTATGATAAATATGTATATATGTATATGCATACATATGCGTACACACATAAGTGGCGCATGCACAAGTGTATAGGAGTAAGTATAGTAGGTCATGCAGGTTAGAATAGCAGGAGAGTGTCCATGCTGACCACCAAGGATGGAGAATGGTGGATAAAAAAGGTAGAAAAAACCAATGTCAACAAGGAGAAAGATGGATGGAATGGAAAGAGAAATACCATGGGAAAGTAAATAGAGGAAAACAACTTGGCAGTGCAAAACCAAAGTGAGGGGAAGTGAGGCTATGAATAGGTTAGTGGGATCATTATACTACTGAGTGAACACTAACTGGTGCTGGAATAAACAATTGTATAGTACAGGGATGTGTAAAGCCCCAAGATGTAACTTACCAAGTAGTAATAGGTAAGGTGTGCAGAGAGTGCTGCAGAAGGGTGAGACCTAAAGGTGGTGTGTTGGCTGGCCCTATCTATAAATACCCCAGGTGTGGGGCGTGTGCTACTCAGGTGTGTCAAGCTGAAGGTAATGTGCTGACTGGCCCTGTCTGGATAAAAACCCAGATGGATGGCGGGTCCCTGCCAACGTCATGCAGGACGCATTAGGGAGACAGGTATGGGAGACAGATCCCAGGTGCAGCTGGACAGGGAGGAGACAGGGAGAACCTGCCATGCATCGCAGCCCCGGGACAGACTCAGAGGGCTCACCCCTACCCACTGGCTAGGTGAAAAGTGAATGATGTAACAAGTGCAATGGATAAGCTGTAGTCAGAAAAAAATCTGTATATGGGTATCAGTATGGAAATAGACAGAGCAATGTGACTCGTCTATGGTGGTAGTGTGACAGATCACGGGAGACCAGGGGTGTCTTCCACCCAAATTTCAATGAAAAAAGAAAATTGCGACATGCCTCCATCCCTAAATTTGCATACAAACAAGGAAAATTTGGTCCCCTACTTATGACTAAATCAGTGTTTAAACATGTGGTTCCTTCTAGATTAGATAAAGAGAGAAGGGGTGGTCTAGTGAAAATGGAGGAAGCACTTTGTAACTTTAATGATATTGGACTCTTAATGCTTAGATGCCCACCTCATGTTAAAAAAGGTGCCAGGATTAGTAAACTCCCTACTGGAAAGGGGGCTAGTGTAAGCCCAGGGGAAATGGAAAGACAGCGCTGTTGGAAGCACACTCGTAAAAAGGCATGTGGATTTCTTTGTAGGTCTCAAGTAAGCGTAGCAGGGGGACACAGGGGAAGTGACCTTATGAGATAGGGAATAGTGTTTCCCTTTGAAAATGAAGTCAGACAGGGTTGGATCCCTGCAGGTGATAGATGACACAAAGGGGCTAAAATAAGAAGGTTGTGCTTGTGTGTTCCGCCCCCTCCTGGGTCGAAAACAAAGGGGGGAGATATGTGGTAGTGTGGTACCCCACCAGGGGAAGGACGCAGGGTTCTCAACCAGGCAGGTTGAGGGGCTCCAGGGTCATTGCTTAACTAAGAGGAAACTGGCTTATTAGTTTCCTCATTGTTTAGGAAAGTCTGTTTTAGGACCTGGAGCCCAGAGATTACCGGGTGGCATGAAATCCCCAGTCCTGGCTCTGGATTTTGGGATCCACCAGCCCATTGACTGGTCAGGTGTGTGCTGGGCTATTTATAGACACCTGACCGTGGTTCTGGGCTCCATCTTCCCAAGGAGTCCAGGCTTGCAAGGAAGAAGCCTGAGAGTGCAGGTGTGCACTGGGAGAAGCCAGAGACCCAAGCCTAAGGGTCAGAGCAGCGAGGAGCAGTGGCCTACATGAACAGTGCTGACAAGGGAATGGTCTGTAGGAGACAGATGAGAGCCTAAATGGTAGGCCTTAGAAGCAATATTGCATGTATAAGCCAGGAGGCTGAATATATAATTTCTTGATGTTAATGGTGAAAACCCCCTGTGATGGAAACCCCTTTGTGTTTGTTTTCTGAACTTTCTTTTAATAAAAATGGGCAAACCAAGCCCTTAAAAAGAAGATACAGCGAGTGGCGATGTCCTTAAAGCTCTACACTTGATGCTAGTGCTCACAATATATATAATGCTTGGGGGTTCTGGTTCATTTTCTAGCAAAAAAAATACAGATTTTTACTTTTAAACAAAAAGTGTCAGAAGAAGGCCTGTTCTTAAAGACGATACTGCCTGAAGGTGCTACTTGGATGTTGGGTCTCTCTATGTGGCTAGGCTGTAAAAAAAAGTCTCACACGTGTTTTTGCCATACTCAGGAGGAGTAGCAGAATGTGTTTTTGTGTGTAGTTTCATGTATACCTATGCCATGTGTGAGAAATAACTTGTTAATATGACATTTTTGTGAAAAAAATGTATTTAATTTCTTCATTCCCTGAAGAATTGTTGGAAAATATTGCGAGGTATGCCTCTTACTAAATGCCTTGGACTGTATACTTTCCAAAAAGGAGTCATTTGGGAGGATATTTTTACTGTTTTGGCATGTTAGGGCCTCAAGAAGTGAGAATGTGTGATCAATTTTCAATAATTGGTACAATAGCTTGTAGACTCTATAGCTTTCACACAGACCAAAAATATGCACTGATTTGGGTTATTTTTACCAAAGAAATGTAGCAGTATAAATTTTGGTCAAAATTTCTTATTTGCAAAATTGTATAACAGAAACTAAGAAAAACATGTTTTTTTTATTTTTTTCAGTCTATTTTCACTTAAAATAACTTCACAAAAAATAAAATTCCAGTGGTGATCAAATACCACCAAAGTAAAGTTGCATGACTGAGTAATTATCATTCAAAGTGTGACAGCACTGAAAGCTGAAAATTGGCCTGGCAAGAAAGGGGTGAAAGTGCTTTGTATTGAGGTGGTTAATAGAGAGGAAAAGGGTTGTGATTTTAGAGTAACCAGGTACTTTTCCTTCTAATGCCATGAAATACCTGTGATCTGATTTCTCAGTTGCAGCTATCACTAAAGCTGGAATTTCAGCCAATTCTTGCTGAATCAGTCGAAATTCAAGCTGTGGGTGGGCCTGTTGGCACCAACCAGCTTGACAAACTTAAAATGAAAAATCATAAGACCTGGGTGAAAAATTGTTGGCCAAACTGTGACTTTATCCTATGAGATGCAATCACTGTTAGAGTATCCAGAGAGATGTGGGCATTGTGGCCATCTGAATACAATAGCTGACAGGGCTCAATAAGAGAAAACTATACATGTATGGCTAGCATAGGACAGTGAATCGATACACAGCACTATAGTCCCAAACATTGCCCTTGAGGAGAGTAAAGAAAAGGTTAGATTTTTAAATATTATGGAAGGGACGAGGGTTTCAAGACCAGCGCAGTGGACAGAGGAAGGGGGGAGGTAACAGTAGATGTGGTTTAAGGCATAAGGGTGTAAACTCCTTGAGGGTAGGGACTGATGTGAATGTACAATATATGTGTAAATCGCTGCGTAAATTGACTGCGCTATATAAGTACCTGAAATAAATAAAAATAAAAATAAATATGGGTGGATACAAAAGGACCAGGTAAGGTGGGTGGAAAAGGGTAATGAGCCCTATTGACATTTTGTTATGTGGAATTTGGTATATATTTGTATTGATTCATTCAAATCTTACTCAGATATAAACACCCTACTATCTTAATGACCTTAACTGGTTCCTGACCGCGCGCCGTGTTTTCACGGCGGCAGTCGGGGAGCCCTGCGCGAATCGCCGTAAATAAGCGACGATTCGCATTTGGCCACCAGGGGGCGCTCCTGGGGAGTGTGCCCGCGGCTCGGGCGGACCCGATGTCTACAGGGCAAAGAACGGGGAACCGCCGATGTAAACACGGCGGTTCCCCGCCCTGTCAGTGGGGCATGAGAGATCTACTGATCCCTGTCATTACCGCCGTTAGACGCTAAAAATCGCCATTACGCTATAACCCCCCCTGTACAGCCTTGTAAAACTGTGAAAAAACCCTGGTTACTGTAAATAAGTCGCTAGTCTTTAAATTTACAGGTGACTAATGACATATTTACAGTAACCGTCACTTCCCCAATTGGACGTCCCCCTCTCGATCCCCAATTGACACAAGGGACCCACACAAGAATGACACCCCCCCAACCCGATTGTACCCGTACTCTTTAGATTGACTAGGGTCACTGTCCCTAGTCATCTAGAGAGTACGGGGTGACTGTCCCGCCCCTTGGCGGCACAAATGTAGCCGCCAAGGGGCAAGAAACGGGACATCTGTAGCCCAGGCGGGCTCGGCGCCCGTGTGAGGGGTCCTCGCGGGGGACCACCGGTTTACGCTTAGCAGCGAATAAATGCC